>MU280882.1:0-100133 GCA_022385605.1 Xylariaceae sp. FL0594
TGGCTTGTCTCCTGGTCCAGCCTGTTGCCCCTCACTGGGTCTTTCTGGTCACCTTTTGGCCTCCCATCCGGCCTCCTGCTTGTTGGTTCGTAACAATAATAGTAATACTACTTTTATTATTTATACCTTTTATAATTTCTATTAAAAAAGCCGTTTTAACTTTAAGCTTTTTTTATTAAACTTTTCCGAACTAGCTTTTTAAATTATTAAAATGTTTAGTTTATTATTTTATATTAATTTAAATATACTTTGAAAACAAATTAAGTTTATAACTAAAATTAACATTTAAAAACTATTATTTTGTTTAAATACATTTTTAAATATATATATAGGATATTTAGCAAATGCTAACTATAAAAAGCAATGCTATATACTCTATATAGGTTTGCTTTTTTAGTTATTAATTTAAACTTTATAATTAATAAAAAATATTAATATATTTAAATTGCTATTTATAATTAGCAACGCTTTATTTTTAATGTTTTTATATATTTTTAAATGATTAGCTAAAATTTAATGCTTTTTTACTTAAACTTTTTATTTTTATAAAAAGCTATTTTATTTCTTATTTGATAATATTATCTTTTTTAAATATAATAAAAGTTTTTATTTTATTTATATAAAATATAGTAAGCTTTATATTGTTACGAACGTGCGTACTGACATCATGGCTGGAGGTTGTGGTGGACGACTAAGGGATGACTAAGCTACGACGAACATATTATCGATAATTCTGAATGTACAATTACTCTCGACACGCCTTCGCCTTTGTTTATTTCCTTCCTTTCTTCTCTAGTTTAGAATCTTCGTCTATAGTATCAATACAAGCTGTTATGCTTACATGGCGATCGTGACACATAATATTATAGTAATATATTATAAATTTAAGCTTATTGCTAAATATATAATATAACAGTTAAATAGTAAATATTAGCTAATAAACAATAATAAACTGTACTAGTTTTTAAAAGTTAAAAGAATTAAATATGTTTATAATTAAATAAGTTATTTTTAAAAAAACACAATAACTTTTATTTAAACTTTATATTAGCAACCTTTTAATTTTAACCTTTTATATATTTTTTACTGCTTATTACTATTTCTTTTATTTATTAGCCTCTATAACTTTTTTATTTTATTTTTAAACTAACTAGTTTTTTATATAATTAAAAATTTAGTAGTAAATATATTTAAACTAGCAATGATATAAAAAATATCTAGTTAGCTAATTAATAGAAATTTATTGCTTAAAGTATTATATATAAGTTAAAAAAGCAGGTTAAATACTAAATATAAAAGTTTAATAGCACAGTAATAAAGTAGTTAGCTTTTAAATTAACAGGTTAAATATTTAATTTTAAATATAGTTTTTTTAATTAAAATATTTCTTAGTTAGTTTATTTAATTAAAAAGTAGCTAACTTCAAAAAGTTATTTTTAGTAATTATTTGCAAAGCTATAATAAAAAGGTAAACGCAACAAGCAAAAAAAGCTTAGTACTATACTTTTTATCTATATAAATTATATATAAACAAAAAATCTTTTTAAGCAAATCTAGCTAGCGACTTAATTAATAGAATATATAGTTAAACATACTAAATCACTGCCTTATAATCAGTAATATAAAATCTAATAGTAATCACCCTAGACTTGGTTAAGGTTATACAAACAACCTGATGTTACACCAAACTCTAGCATATAGGCTTATATTGTTTCAAAACCAAATATCTACCGCGCATATCTTACATACCTACCAAGATGTGAAAAGAAGGCCAATGAACAAAAAGAAGCTCTGGCACCATCATTATTAGAAAACCTGTTGCTCCTTCTCCTGCCATGGTTATTAATTGTCCTAGCTTGTACCAATCTCTGGAGAAACCCCAAACAAGCAAGTGGGTTGCAGTGGGGTCCCTGGTCGAGACCTGGATTATTAGGTAGGCTGCAATGCATCTACCCCCAACAGGACCATACCAAACCTGTACAACTTCAGTAAACACTAAGCAAGTACGTGAACTACACTTGGCAGTTTCTAGCTGTTGAAATGCAAATAAATAGAGAAAATGTCACGGCGGGCACAATGGAAGAATCAAAACATTCTAATGTACACCTATGGACTTAACGATACTCGACAGAGGGAGAAGAGAAGTCTAAAACAAGCTGCTGACGCCGAGATCTCTGATGAAGTCCCATCCAGAAGCTCGGGCCATCATGATCCTTACTCTCGACATGGGGCGGCCGTTACAGAAATGACAATCAATCAATAGTTGGCCAGCAGCCCAAAATTAAATCAACAGTTTAACAACTGCTTTTAAACGTTTATTTCTGCATTGAAACTAAGGTAGGCGTTCAAAAATAAGTAAGTACGTAAACAACCTAGTTTTAGTATAGGATCATTTTGTTTTATGCTAATACAGAAGTCATTATCGCTTATAAGAAACTGGCAATGCTAACTACTTAACCAGCATTGCTTTGCACTATTCATTGTTGACCATCTGCGTTTATTCACCACCAAGACAACTCGGTACAGCGCCGTCCAGTGAAGCGCCTATTCCAAGCGTGTTGTACTGCTGTACTCCGTACTGTAGGGCTTATATGCCTGTACTGTCTACAGCCAGGTACTTCCACTCCGCTGTCCTGACCGCGACCTCTTTTTTTGCGATCGCCAATTCGTGTAGCATCCTTAATAGAAACCACCCACTCGCGATCTTGCGACAGCGAAGCATCCACGCAGAAGCCAGATAACCTAGCAAAAGAACTGGCAATTTAGGACAGGGCCGCTGGGGTCAAGCTCTGGCTCTCGGCATTTTGACAGCACCGGGCGGGCTCGTTTGCAACTAGCACGTAAACCAGCTTGCAATGTCACAAACCTCAGCCGCCACGAGGTAGTTCCCCGACATCTGCTTGGATGTTGCACTTGCATTTCTCAACTTCCGATATCCTACCTGTTGCCGACCGGCCTCCATCTCCTGTCACGGCGACCGTCGTTAAATCAATCTATACCACGTCAACATATTCAGGTTCCTTATCGGATCCTGCACGACCGAGAAACGTGCCTAGCACTGCAATTCCGATATCCTTTGTTGCTTGTCGACCGAACAGGACAAGTCACCACAGCTAATCCATTATCTATTGCCATACTCTTGTCTAGGATCTTGGACAGCCCACGTCCTCTAGTTGTGCGCCTTTACTCAATCCCAGTTCACCTACGGTGCGGCCTAGATGGCTCCGACCGTCGTGATGGAGGAGGGAAATCACCTCGAGCATGGCTTGGAAAACCTCAAGGTCGAGGCGGGACTTGATACCGGCCTTGCCCCGAAAATCAAAAAGGAAGGCGGTAGCATGGCCCCAACGCCTCACGATACCAAAGCCCCTCGAACCCAGAGCTCGTCTCCTGACAACCTCAAGCCCCGCAGCGACAGTGCACTCACCACTGATGGCGTCCAACCCCCTAAGCTTTCTCGAAAAACATCCCAGAAACCACCACCACCACGGTCGCCGACCCTTCTTATGGACCTGCCAGACGTGACAGCCGAATCCTGCCAGCATTTCCAGGTAATACCAGACTGTCTATATGGATCCAAGTCGCTCGGCTCAACAGATCATGATTCGTTGGACTGTGACTGCAGCGAAGAATGGCGTAAGTTACCGTGCCTGCCCTTCTCGCTCGCCATATCTTAGTTCCTTGGACAAGCAGAAGCTTACTCTTTGGTCCAGGGGGCGGTATGAACCATGCCTGTGGCGAGGACTCTGACTGCATCAATCGGGCAACCAAGATGGAATGTGTAGAGGGGAACTGCAACTGCGGGGACGACTGCCAAAACCAGAGGTTTCAGCGCCGACAGTATGCTGATGTCTCCGTCATCAAAACTGAGAAGAAGGGCTTCGGACTCCGGGCCAACGCGGAACTGCAGGCGCACGAGTTCATTTTCGAGTATATTGGCGAGGTCATCAACGAGCCAACTTTCCGACGCCGCGCCATTCAATACGACAGGGAAGGTATCCGGCATTTCTACTTCATGTCACTGACGAAGAACGAGTTTGTCGACGCGACGAAGAAGGGCAATCTTGGCCGTTTTTGCAATCATTCCTGCAACCCCAACTGCTATGTGGACAAATGGGTTGTGGGTAGCAAGTTGCGTATGGGGATATTTGCCGCGCGAAAAATCCAGGTTGGTGAAGAGCTGGTATTCAACTACAACGTTGACCGATACGGTTCAGACCCCCAGCCCTGTTACTGTGGCGAGGCCAACTGCATCGGATTCATTGGAGGCAAGACGCAGACAGAGCGGGCCACGAAGCTATCTGATGCAACCATCGAAGCGCTGGGTATCGACGACAGCGACGGTTGGGATACTGCCGTTGCCAAGAAGCCCAGGAAGAAGAAAATCAGCGAGGATGACGAGGACTACGTTAATAGCGTCGAGGTCCGCAGCCTCGATGAGCGGGGGGTCACCAAGGTCATGGCCACGTTGATGCAGTGCAAGGAGAAGTGGATTGCGGTCAAGCTCTTGCAGCGCATCCAATCCTGCGACGATGACAGGGTGCGGAACCGAGTAGTGCAGATGCACGGCTACCAGATCCTGAAGGCGGTGCTCAACACCTTCAAAGACGACAATAATGTCGTCCTGCAAGTCTTGGCTATCCTTTACCACTTTCCCCGCCTGACCAAGAACAAGATTGTGGACTCTAAGATTGAGTCCACCATACGGCCCCTGACGACGTCGGATCACGAGGACGTGGCTGCAGAGTCTACACGGCTCCTGGAAGAATGGAGTAAACTCGAAGTGGCATACAGGATTCCCCGCAAGAAGCTCGACCCCAACGCACCAGCGGGCCAAAACTCGCAGCCCGTCAGTTCTTTCGAGGAGCGCCGCAGTGCCCGCCCGGAAGAGCCTCTGAAGCCTCAGATGAACCTGCCCAACAACGTCCCGAAGGGCCCTCGAAGCAGCGTCCCGCAACGTAACCCCAACTTCAATAGCTACCCCCGGCGCAGCCGACCTGCACCACCCACGCTCCCTGCCGGCTGGTTCTCCGCGACCGACAAACGTGGAAGTCTGTATTACTACACCAAGACAGGTGCCACAACCTGGCAAAGGCCGACCGCACCGGCGCCAGATGTCGCTTCGCAACCGAACGGCCCTTCCAGGGCGCAACAAGAGAAGAAGTCTCTGCAAGATATCATTGACTCACTGACGAAACCGGGCGCTGTGCCGATCCGATCTGCAACCCAGACCCCGCAGCCAACCAGCACCCCGACTGCCCAGGACTCCAAGAAGGAGAAGTGGCGTTCTCTGCCCGTCGAAAAGCAGATGAAGATTTATGAAAATACAGTGCGCATGAAGCTCCTCGACCCTATCTCGAGTATGGATGACGTGCTGACTTTACATGTGACAGCTATTCCCTCACGTGAAATATGTGATGGATAAGTTCCGACACAAACTCCCCAAGGAGGAGTTAAAGCGGTTCGCCAAGGAAGTCAACAAGAAGCTTGTCAGCTCCGACTACAAGAACAATCGTGTTGCTGACCCGACCTCTATAACGGAGAGGCAAGAGAGAAAGGTCAAGAATTACGTGAAAGACTTCTTTGACCGTGCTGTCAAGAAATACCAGGAGCACGAGAAGAGGAAGGATAGCCATGCTGCAAAAGCCGACGCCGAGGTTTCAAACCAGCCTGCGGTTAACGAAACCAGTGCTATCGCGGAGGCTCGCGCGAATCCGAGCAGTGGGGATGTTGCCATGTCTGACGATGAGGGAGTCGGAATCACGCCGGAAGTCGGGGCAACTCCAGAGAGCTCTGAATTGAAGCGGAAGCGTAGTGACGACCTGGCTGAATCGCCCGAGGGGACACCATCTGACACACCGTTCGTCAAACGAGTCAAGGAGAATGGCATCGACGCTCCCAGCCCTCCTCCGCCACCTCCTCCACCGCCTCCGGAGAGCGAGGTCGCGTTTGGCTCTGCTACTCTCACTCCGAAACAGGTAGACGTAGACCCTGTTGAAGACCAGGATGCGGCTCTGTATGCGGAGCAAGAGGCCGAAGAGCGTCAGAGATTGCGAGAGGAGGAGGCCGCTTTAGAGAGGGAAAATGAGCTTAACATGCTCGAATTCCAAAGGAGCGAGCTGAAACCCGAGGCTACCAGTGTCATGAGCCACTAATCCCCGTCACCCGCGCTTATAGCGGGTTGTGCATTCTCTTTGATCGACATCTGTCGCCCATGCAATGCGCGCTTTTGTATTTTAACCATTCCCCGGAGATATGCCCCCTCTTTATATAATCGCGCATCCGCACACTGTCTATCTTGATGGGGGACGGTTGGTTGTAACTGCATCATGCATTTTTCCAGGCTTTCTGCATCTACATACTTCTCGGCCAAGGGAGGGTATTATCGGCATGACTTTTTTTTTTCTCGAGAGGGCGTTTCCGATAGAGAGGGGACAGAGATATATTAAAACGGGTGTCTTTTTTCCATCTTCTACCGTGTAGATACGGAACAAGAAGTGCAGCTACCATGCCATGCCGTAGGTATATGGGCGTGTAATTTATACATACCTCCTTGGTGGAGGTTAATCAAGGTACCTAACCTACCTACTCCTATCGGAGCAGTGGTTCTGAAAATTGCGCGATACCTTTGACCTTGCGCATATCGGTTGGGTTAATGAAATAATAATAAATATTATCATTATTTGGGGTATACTTTATCCTTTTAGTACTCCACGTTATAGCATATATAATAGACCTAAATCAATAATAGAGTCCTAATTACACGAACATTGGGAGATGTATACTTAATCTATAAACCTACATCCTGTAGTATAGGTTAATAACGTTAACCTATACTTAGATAGGTACCTAGGTAAGGATAAATTGCTTGTACGATTGCAATTTGGGGAAGTTTGAGATACCTGAAAAGGGCTTGAGATAGATCATAGATGTACTCTGAGAGTTCCACAGCCATTCGTTATCAGGGGGACGCAGAGTATTAGAGGCCTTGGTAGAGCTTGATATATATCTAAATCTTACCTCGGTGATGAGTAGGTAGGTATGGACAATAAACACACCTTTCAAGTTCTAAATTCAGATCATCATCCTCCCAGTCAACCATCTCCTTTTGAGCCTGTTGTAGGAAACTGCGTTTGAGATTCATTTCTCCACGTCTTCGACATGCCGCTTGCTAGACTTATTACCATCGCCCCCCTCAAAACGTGCGAATATACTGCTGTAGCTTTTCCCTCGAAACTTTAACAATTGCCATTCTTATAAACCCAATCATTAATTCTCTGTACATCGTCCTTCAAAATCAGGACAATATGGCTCCCTGTCAGCTAAAAGAAGTAGAAAGAACGAGATCCCCCAAATTAACTAGACACAATCTTCTCCATAGCGGCAAGTAATATATCTGCATGGTGCTTCTCGAAAATGAGCATGGGCCGCAGGCGCACAGCGCTCGCACCACTGCCACCAATGTTGACGCCGTACTTCTTGGCCTTGAGAAGGAACTCGTCGCGGTTGGGGTTGTCGAAAGCGATGAACGTGCCCTGACCCTTGCCGCGGAGATTCTGGAACTGGCCAGGGTACTTCTGGGCGAGCTGTTCCAACTTGCCAAACAGATAATCGCCGACCTTGGCCGTATTCTCCACGAGTCCGAGGCGCTGGATCTCGTCAATGATGCCGCGGAACAGCAGCGCGCGCGCGGGGTCGCCCATCCATGTGTTGAATTGCCGGTACGGCTTGTTCGGGCGCAAGGACGGGTCGCCGAAGTAGTATCCGGCCGTCTGAGCCTTTTTGCTGAATGTAACCATATCCGGTGGCGTGGGAAGGTTCCAGTGTTCGTGTGCCCAGAACTTGCCGGTTGCACCCACACCAGTTTGCACCTCGTCGACGATCAGCAGGACGCCATATTTCTTTGTGATCTCTCGGAGACCTCGGAAGAATGCGGGCGAAGCGTGGTTGTCGCCGCCTTCGGACTGGATAGGTTCGACCACCACCGCGCACGGGGGTAAGTGGTAGTTTTGGATCAGATGCTCGACCTCGGCCAGCGAGTCAGCCTCCGCTTTTGCGTTTTCCTCGGCATGCTCTTCCAACGGGTACTTCAGCTGGGGGAACGTAGCCTGCGGCCAGTCAAAGGCGGGGATGTCGAGTTTATGGATGGGCTTGGACCTGGTGGTGGACAGCGAGCCAAAGAGGCGGCCGTGGAAAGCGGTCTTGAATGACAGGATGGAGAGCTGGGAAGCACCGGGGCTCTGATTGTTCATGGACGATTCCATCTCTTCCTGTGTAAACTCAACAGCAGGGCCACCTCGCTCCTTCTGTCGCCGCCACATAAAAGCTGCCTTGTATGCCGTCTCGTTCGCGTCTGATCCGGCCAGGGCAGTGAAGACCTGATTGAGGCCGGGGGGAGCGACTTTGAGAATGCCTGTTTCGAGGATGTCGGCCCAGTTATGGGAAGGGAAATTGCCCAGTGCTGGCCGGTTAATGAGAGCGTTGGCCATCTCATCACTATGTGCAATCTTCTTCAACGCCGGGTTATTATAACCAATCGGTATCGAGGCGATCTGGGCATATCTTCCGGGGTTGTGTTAGTTGCAAGTTGATTCTTGTTCTGTGTTCAGATCGAGGGGCAGGCCTACACGTCAAGCAAAGTATTTCCATCCGGATCCACGATATAGTTTCCAATGCTCTTTGTGTAGTCGGCAAGCATGTTCAAGCTTCTGGTATCAAAGACCTTGTCCAGCTTCGCTATGCTTTCCTGAGCCTTGGGGCCCGGAATGGCCGTCTTTACGACTGGGCCCTCTGGCTCACCGCTGTAGAAGGTAGAGGCCATTCTTTTCGCACCAAAGATGGCTCCTTTCTTCGGTAGAACGGAGACAGTTGCCGCAAAACTTTTCGAGTAGGAAGCCGGAGATATGAATACTCTCTTGACGGTAGTCGAAAGACGGCGGAGAGTGCCTCCGCAGCGAAGGGATGCCATCTTCCTCTAGAGTAACCCCTCGCGGGAGAAATCGGATGCCGGTACCTAACCGACTGTGAATGGCAGCTGACTGGTCCCCGGAACGTACAGAATACAGCAAGTAGAGAGAAACGTGTCTGCCACACAGAGGTTCAATCGAGTCTGGGCATGCAGTATCGCCAGTGTTGGCAGTATCACTGGCGCCTCACAGAGGGGAACGATGGGTCACGGGTGAGCTGCTGCAAGGAAGACGTCTAAACAGGCAAATGTCTGCGAGGAAATGGACCTTGGGCCTCCCTACAAGGACCATGAATGGTTTATGTATGTTGGCTGGATCCTTGGAAGGGCACAGCAACTGATAGTAGGTGAGATAGTTGCCACTTGGAACTAAGTCTAGCCCAACCTCGTGCAAGTGCAGGAGCAGACGTCTGCGGGGTATTAGGTACAACATATCATTGGTTCTTGGGAAGATATGTCAGCGATATTCGCTTTGCTAAAAGGAACCTAAAGAAAGCTAAGTGGATTCCAGCCGCTTGTTATCCACCAAGGGTCTCCCTATTTCCAAAGTTGACAGGCTGGGGAAAAGCATTCCCGTTATAGGCAATTATACGCGCTTGTTGATGCTTTTAACTACGAGCTCTCTGATAACATGTCCCGAGGTCGGCCTCTAGTATACTAGCAGAGGCCATCATCAGCTCGACGTAATTCACGTAACAAGGCCGGCATAAATTACAAGTTACCTATGAATCACCATATCGCGCGCTCTTTATACAGCTTGGTGGTGCCCACGTCGCCGCAATACCCTGGTTGGAGGGTTACATTGCATTTGATAAACTTATCAACCCCGTATTGGGTCGGTTATCAGCTGTATGCTGTATGTACAGCGCTATATCCTCTTCTCATTAATTTGAATTGCTGGCTGACTGAAATCATCGTTTTAACGTTCTTTTGTGGCCATCGAGGCCGCAGTGTACAGCATAACATGTCATATCTCCCCATCGCGACTGCATCCTTCAAAATTGCGAACGCTTTTCTTTACACTCAGTCGACCAGCGCCCCTCTGGACTTGACTCACTGATGAGTTGAGAGTCTGTGGACAAGGGCACAGCCTCTTGCGTAAGCACCCGGCCCCGTCTGCAACTTCCCGCCCGAAATATAACCAATTCGATTTCGAGACCTTGCGATCGGAAGCCCGACAATGCCCCACTGGGCCGGTATGTATGCCCGAATTCGACTAGTTGACGATACGCCACCTAGTTAACACAAGCTGCATATACTCCTCTTGTCTACCTTGCATGTGACCTGATGAATAAAACTTGCGCGAATAGGGGCTGTGTATGTGATTTACAGTCCCCATCAGAGTGCTAAGGTTAGAATAATTCCGGGCCATAAGAGCGAGGCTCATGTTTGCTCCGTACACCGCCGCCGACCTCTTTCAGCGACAAAGTGCCGCCCATAAACCCACCAATCGTGGGGCTATCTGCGCTGCGGCTGCGCCGTGCCTCTCTGTATTCCGCTCTATCAGGTAAGTAATGACCCTTGCCATTTCTGGTTCTGCACAGCCTCCCATGCACTACACAGCATCTCATGCTCTGGTTCTTGAAGGCATCGAAGACTGGGGCTTGTGAGTAGGAGAGCAGTGATTTTCTTCCATTCCGAGACTGGCGATGCCGGGATGATAACCGGCGAGATGATCCAGTGATATAAATAATCCAGTGATACTAGACTAGCGCGAAGAAAGAACAGCAATGCAGGTATAGAGAACAGAAAGGCGGGGTTGTTGCGTAAGTAGGTACGCAGCAGAGCATGTCTCCACGCATGTGAGAGGCTGTACAATCCCCATAGTACTTCAACGAGCGACGATGGCTGTGCATCCTGGTGTTCTAGCCGTCCTCATCAAGCTCATTCACGATCGTTTTGTTTGCGTTTGCCTCGTTTGATGTCCCAGCTTCCTCGAGAGCGCGAACTGTCTGCACTTTGTCTAGAGGATATGGGATTTTCCGACTTCATTTTGACCAGGAGATAGTCGACGTCTCGCGATCTGTGAAAGAAAAAGCAGCACTAGCAGGAAATTTTTACTTCGTTTAGTATTGGTCGTCGGTGTAGAAAGATATGTAGGGGAGATAGTATACCATAAGATAAGCCCTCCCAGGAGGAGCTGGCCCAGATGACATAGACTCCATCTGTTCTAGGCGTCGAAGTAATCCTGTCAAAGAGTCCTCAATCAAACGACTGAAAGACAATTTAATACGTGTCCGTCATCTCGTTTGACAAGGATAGTGGGAGAGATCCAACATGTTAGATGATAGGGAAGATGAACGGGAGGAATCTGTCCCTTGGGTGGTATACTGCAACAGCATGCCTTTTAAGATCTATCATTGCCGGCTTCTTGATATTTTGAGTGACTCTTAACTTCAAGATAATTCCCCGACATGGACATTGCAGGCCTGCAAGGCCTTAATAAAGGCCAGAAGTCAAGCCCATATATCCCCGGGATTAATTTCCGCCCTCCTCGACTGGCTCTCTCTTTCTCCCACTTTTTCGTTCTACCACCTCGCTCTTCATCCTACATAATACACCCCGTGTTATGACGTGACACAAGTATACTACGTCGTCTGCGCTGTTGTCGGTTTCTGTGTCTTGTTTGTGCCTCCGAGTCCTAGATCAAGGACGTCTCTGATGAGGCTGACCGGCCTCGCACCCTACATAGTACAAGTGCATATTTTTAGAACCTCGGTATCATGAACAAAGGTCAAGTGAGAATGAGATGAGGAAGCGCTGTTCCGCAGTGGTGTCTCGTGATCACAGACGCAGGTCAGGTTAGATGATTCGAAAGCTGCCTGGGTTGGCCAGTCGATGTCGATCCGCTCGGTGTTTGTGCTCGCTCTTGTACCCCCGAGGAGAACAGTGCTGATTCAGGATACCAGATGTCCTCGGTGTGAGATATGATGCAGTATAAAAGAAAGGACTCCGAACAATGATAACTCATCCTACCCGTCAACTTAACTGGGTTTCCCCTGGAATATCCTGTGGTTCCCCTCTTGTGGATAAAGTAGTCAAGTAGTCGTCTTGTGAGTATTGTTTCTGATTTGCTATGTTAACTGGCTTACCAAGAGCACGTGCGTTTGCTGTTGCTCTGTCTAACTACTATACAGAAATAATAACCCAAGCCAGATACGACGGTGATTGGTAGTAGGTTAGATAGTTGCTACCTAGGAGGTCGAATGCGCGTGTCGACTGAAATCCCGAATCCCCAATACGAGAAAATCCACTTAAGCCCACTCACCACCTTGTCCTCTCAATCTTTGCTCGAGTTCTCAACGAACTGCTAGCCAGTCCGTCACTTTAAAGTGGAGGGCCAGTCTTTCTCTTGTTACCGTCAAATGGCACAGTTGTAATTACCGTAGATTGGACACAGAATAACAACAATATGTGTCTCTTAACAGAGATGCCAAGTTATATAAAGTGCTTGGAGACTTCCTGCGAGTAAGCTCATGTAGCTGCTGCCTATAAATACTGCACTATACCCTTTGAATGAGACGTCGTATGGTGACCGGTAAGCAGAAAAGTCGAAGCAACAAATATGCTGAAAAGGTGATTTGCGGCTTATGCCGTGTCGATCGCATTCCCGGAAATTATCTTCGGGAACCAAAGCCACGTGGAACCTTGGTTAATTGACTGGTTGTAACTTGTAAGAAACGATCAGTGATCAACAGATTTCCCTGTCGGCCCGATCCCGAATCTCTGGTCGAAGCTAAGCGTACATGTGATAGGCGCACTTACTTGATCACAATGAAGTTCTTGTAAACAAAGTTCACGCCCTATATAGGTCTCTTCTCATTATGCAGGCTACTGTTGCCATCCTTGTTGCTTACGGTGTCTCCCTTTCCCCTCCTTACCAGGCTTACCCTGCCTCGTAATCATGGGTGTGTGGAATGCTGTCGGTTTGCTTAAATCTAAACAGCTCAGTATTGTAAATGAGGGATCGATGGCAAAGGATCGGTGTGCGCTTGTAGCGTGAAGTGAGACTGGGGAGGGATGAGTTTATTGGCGAGAAGAGCTACATAGCGTAGCAGTATCACCGGTACGGGCTGTTAGTCCTTGGAGACACACTTGCCTGACTCCTGGCCCTGGGTATGTGCACCTACCTGCATTCCAGACTGACAAGCACGCAGTGGTGCAGTCAGCGAAACCCGTGGTGGCATCCGACTGTTCCGCCGTCGTTACGCTCCTCATCATGTAGGAATCAGGATGGGGGAAGAGACCACACAGCTGCAGGTCTGCTGTATGGTATTACCCATGGAGAGTAGGTCGCGTGGGACCGCGGTAATGATGGTGCCAGGAAATGGAAGCAAGACCGGACGCCGGTGTCTCAGGATAATTATTCGATGGAATGGTCCGTTAATCTCAATACCAAGCTCCCTTCACTTCACCTAGCTGACTGAATAGTAATACTAGGTACCCATATATCTACTCACGTCGCACAACACCTACAACTTCGAATTTTTCGTGCACAGGTGTTAGGACCTTGGTCTAAGGATATTACTCCAGGGCTGTTTTCATTGGATGCCTCCCTGGCTATAATCTACCAAAGACCGTTTCACTTCATTTCTGGCCAGTCTTGGGACGAATGATAGAGCATGTAAGCGAGTTTATTTTAATGCAGGGCTGAAAACAATAGGCTGGTCGCGTTATTATTATTAGCGTAACCCTCCACTCGACTGTAATCCTACATATCTAAGGTTAGGTACCCTAACCTAACTGCTGTGCAGCATTATTTACCTACGTAGTACAGTTATTTATCTTCTCCTTGCATTACGAGCACCAGCACCAGCACCAGCACCAGTGTTGCGCGCGCCAGTCGAAAAGACAGATGCCCAGATCTCTCCACCATGCGTGTTTAGCGATTTGCCTCAAGACAGCTTATGGGAGACAGGAGATGTGCGCTGCCCGTCGCGAGAACCAACAAACCAAAACCACTTACTGGTGGCTATTCCGTATAATAGGCAGGTTAGTATGTAGTTAGGTAAATTGGTATACGTCCTGTACAAGTACATCATAGATCTTGGATCTAATGGAAATCTTCACAGTGCCGATATACTTACGTATTCTGTCCCCTCCGTGAAGTACAGCAGTATGCTGGCTGTATTTTACCTGAAGTTTCGAGCGACGTTAAAAAAGTAGACTGTTAGTGTCTAATAAGACTTTGATTTCATGATATTCGGTAGGCTCTAACACAGTCGCAGGTATACTTGGGAACATCGGCCCCGTATAGCAGTGCTGGGGCTTTGTTTTGATTCACGCATGTTTGTTTACTCCGAAGCTATGTACGGACTGCAACCTGGGAACTGGTGGAGATGAGAGTGTAATCCCAGTCTACTGGAGGTTAAAAATATCGTGGCCGTTGCCCACACCTGGCGAGAAATGCTACACACAGGAGCCAACTTGTTTATTTTAACTTGTGAACCCGTTTCTTATGTAACCGTTATGTTGTGCGTATATTTACTTATTGCTAACCTATACAGCCTTTTTGCTTGAGCTGCAGCATACAGTAATGCTTATGGGAGCACAAGCTACAGCCCGAATCATGCAATTCGGTCCAAAAACACCGATACGGGATGCAGGTCTTTTTTGCTGATAAAAACCTCACTGTTTCGGCCAATCAACGTATAATACTTCCAGCCTCTTTCGTGCCCCCCGAAAACTTGGTTACATACAGGCAAGGTGAGAGTCTCCATACAATTACTTGGTTTGCTCTGACTACAGCAACACGAGTCAAAGAGGTCGTTTCACGAAGACAGCTAGCTCCGGCAGTGGGGAAGCTCGTTACAATAGCAGAACCGTAGCTCGGACCGGGCGGACCATGCCACATGGACCAGCCCGCCAGGGGCATAATCGTTTCGGAGCTTTTACGCCTGCATTTACCTAATCTAATCTCTGTAGATAGTGACAGGTAATTACCTACATGAGTAAGTACTTGGGCTGTGCACTTGTGAAATTGTAGCAAAAAATACTGCTGTACAAGCGTTTCAGCCTTTAAGGTAGGGCGAGGCAAGCCTGGCCTCGACGACAGGTATAACAGAAACGGTTGCTAAGGTACTAGCGACACATTCCCACCTGCATGATCCATGCTCAGCCTACCTTAGGTGTCCAGCCGGACGGGAACAAGGGATCCCATAATGTGCAGTTAGGTGGAGTTTCAGAATGGGGGCAGCGAAATTGGATTGGTGAATCGCCCGTGTTGGCCTTGGTTGGCACGCGAGATGGCCCCCTCTGCCCCTCCTCCTCGCCTGGTACTCACCTTAGGTACCTCCCCGTCCATCTTGTTTGTTCGATGCAACTAGACTACACCTGATGGCGCATAGTAGACGCGTCACAACAGCTCCAGCTGCTCTCTTTTTTATTAGCCCAACTGGGCCCCGCGCGTCCGGCTGCCGCATAGCAAACATGGATAACTCACCTTCATTCTCACCTTTCTCTGCAGTCTTTGCCCTAATTCTGGTCTGTTCCTCCGTTCCCGCCTGTGGCCTTTCTCTAGGTTAGAAGATTCGTAGATCGGCTACTGCCTCTCATTCGAGCTGCTTGACTCGTACTGTCGCTTATAACACTTCATATTGGCCCGCGTATTGTTGTTTAATATTGGTTTATCCGCTTACACACGCTGCCTCTCTATTCCTCTCGCGCTCACGCACACACACACACACGCACATTTGCCCACCTACTCGAACATATTCCTCTCCCGCCATTATCCGTTGGCCCCTTCAAGTCTCCAAAAGTCAAAAGTCGGTATAGATGCCATTCCAGCCTGTCGTATGACAAGCCATACTCAGAAACCTGCATTTTCCCACTCGACCGATTCTACAGTCATTTTCATGTCTTTTGCCATTGCTCGCCTTCAACTCTCATTTATGGACACCACTCTCGCTTTCAAAACGACAAATTTGGCTTCCATTAGGGCCCGTCCTGGCGATTTACCCCCCTGGAGGTGCCGCAGCCTGCCCGAGACGCCATCATTGCTACTGCTACCACTTTAGCCTCCGGTTTTTTTGGCGGGTTGAACGCTGCCTGGTACGGGGATTCGTTCGTGCTCTAAGCTCCAAGCGGCCTGTTCAGGTGCAAACCCGATTCTGGATGAATGCTACCCCGTCACCATCAAGGAGCAATATCTGATTCCCGTTTACAACACTCTTCCGCCACCTCACGACTCTTCCTCCTGGGGTTGAGCCTTGGTGGTGCGGGCCTTATAAGGGCAGCAAACCTTTGCTGGTAAAGTTACGGCAGAGCGACGGTGCATGACTGGTTCCTGCTAGAGACCTCTAGATATTGCCCGACTCGCTGTTGTTTGCGCCATGTCGAAGCTACGAGTATCCCTAGTTGCTCTAGGCTTCACAGCTATCCTAGCGACGGCTGCCATTCTCTCCTTAGAAGTGGCACTAGCTTACGGGCTCTGGCCATTCACATTATCGACGCGAATTGTAGCCATCATCGCACTTGCTGTTGAGGCAGTCGTGCTGGGCCTACTCATTTCGAATTTCGTGAGATATTCGCTAGCCTCCAGCGGACGCTATCCGAAGAGTCCGTCCCGAATCTGGCTCACTTCAGATCTCATTGCAAGCGTTATAGCATCGCTGTTATCTGCCGCGTTGCTGATACTGATAGACAAAGCCGACGACTCACCAGAGACGATTCTGTCAATGCCATGGACCCATACTCTGATTGGTTCGTCCTTTGCGCTTGGGGTTGCATTCATCAGCCAGATTTCTTTCTTCGGCATTCATTATATATCGCTCCAGCTCCCTGAACCCGAGCACGCGCTCTCGCTCCGTACGGATGAAGAAGACCGCTTGTCGCCACAGTTTCCACTGCGGCTGAAATCCGTTCCTTACAGCCGGACGAAGCCAACCCTTTCTCAGGTGCAGCTAAACGAGCGAGGCTCATCCGAGTATTCCTCGAGCCGGCCAGGCACGAGCAGTGAGCGCTCTGCTGTGGAAACTATTGACTCTCTCCCTGGCTCTCTCTCCCATGCGCCCCGTCCCACAATGTCGAAAAGTAGACTCGCCTCGTACATTTCGAGGCCGGGAAGACGATCGGACTCTCTGGATTCTGACACCTATCGCGACCGCAACAGTGGAGCAGATGGGGCGGAGGATGGTCACGATTTGTGGGATACCATCTCAGTAGATCCTCACAACAGGCAGATGGTCTTGGAGAGCTCGTCGCCTGGTCGCTCTCGGCTCCTGGAAACTATTCCTGCTAGCCCGGCAACGAGCAGGAGCCCAAGTCCAAGGGGTCCGGGGGACCACGAACAACCAAAGGGAGGTCCAAATAGGAGTTTTAGTACTGGGTCCCGGACACCACAGGAACGGAACTTGACGCCACAACCTGTTCTTCCCTTAGAATCCGAGCTCAATATCCATCCACTGTTCCGCTCAGATTCTCCTGGCCCGCTGCCGACAGCGACACCCGGGACTGTGGTTGTTGCTGCGCCCAACGCAGGTCAGATCATAACCGGGAAGACGATCACTCGTATGAGAAGCGGCAGCCTATCGAACTCGCTGAGCCCCCTCAGTCGCCGAGGCAGTTATGAGAGTTTTGGAAAGACGCCGAGTTTGAGACATGACCGTCTGCGGTCCGAGGACGTAGCGGAAGAGGGGGAAATGACACCGCCCATTCCAGAATGGTTTCTCAATTCTGGCTCCAAGACTAACCTGGCCGAGCGCTCAAGTAAAAAAAGTTAACCACAAGTCGAGCACATATGTTCTCAGCTGAGGGCATGCATGCTATCTTTTATTTCGCATGATACACTTCTAAAGGACGAGGTGTTGAGGATGCCGAGGCAAACAGGATTTAAAAAAAACTGATAGATGGATTGTTGACAAGGATTCAGGCGTTTGGGATGATACCAAGGTAGCGTTGGCGTTCAGTTGAAGTACTGCAGCTGGCAGCTGGGGATGGGGTTGCATTTGATCGATTTTTCTGCCAACAACATGTGTACACACCTTCCTATGTAGGTAGAACTTATGAGAAAGATAGCAGAGGCAAAATTAAATAAAAAGAAACGAAAAGGGTTACGGCATTCCTCAGTCATTCTTATAGATCGCAGGCTTAGGGATATGTACATTGGAGTCTGGAGAACACATATTGCTGTATGATGTGCCTACTGGTCCTACCAATAGGAACACGTACGTTTCTTAGGTACATATGCATCGCTAGTAATATAGAATACCTCTTTAATATGTACGCATCATGTGCCCCTTCAGGTACAGGAGTATATGCCATAGCCTATAGATACATACCTACCAAAGGGGAGGTAAGGCGCGTTGTTTGGCAAAATATATAAGGGAATATAAGAGACATCTTAACCAACCTAAGGTTAGAGATGTGTATTCTGTAGGTGATCTAATTGAGCTTAGATTGAGTTTGCTTTTCTCGAAAGTGAAAACTTCAAACAATGGGTTTCATCATCAGATGGATGCCCTTGGTAATCACTTGTACTTTACAGCAGCACAAGCGCACCCCATGTAGGCCTGCCCAATGAGAAGGAGACCACAGCTAGCACGACACATCATTGTAGCTGCTACCTAGAATCAGGTGGGGTGGCCCATGAATACAGCATTCAATTACGGTTACCAGTCGGTCACTGCCACCAACCAGCCAACCAACCCTACCTGCCTGCCTGATCATTTTCAAACTTGCATTCTATCAAATTAACTCTGCACCACCACCGATCACTCGTGCGAAGAAGAACAACACATCGTCAACCTGCATTACTCCAGTGTCAAGCGGCCTCTTCGATTAGTACTCCTGCCGCAGCTGCCGTCAAGCTGCACATTCCGCCATCATGAAGGTCACTTTCAAGGTAATCGCCGCTCCCCACGCTCTCTGACTGACAAGTCCCGTACATGAATGAATGACATGGCTCACTGCGGGGAGTCGAAGTCAGGCTGCACGCAGCTTTAGCCCACTGCGCTACTCTGTCTCTCTTTTTGTTTCTCATCCTTCCCATCTAACGAGTTACTAACAGGCTCTGTTCATTATAGGATCTCAAACAGAACAAATTTACCATTGACGTCGAGCCTACCGAGCTTGTATGTCGTCATTGTCCCCTACCTCCAGAGCCCTACATCCGCCACCGAAGAAGCCGTACCCGGAATCCATACGACAGTGCTTGGTTAAGTGAACAGGGGGCGGCTGACAATATGGGACATAGATATCTAGTGTGAAAGAGAAGATCCAGGCCGAGAAGGGCTTCGATGCAAAGGCCGTGAAGCTCATCTATTCAGGTACGCGAAGGGCCTACCATAAACCCCGTCTAGGGTGACGAATACCCGGTAGCTAACACGGTCTCCAGGCAAGATTCTCAAAGATGAGGAGAAAGTCGAGACGTACAAGATCGAGGAGAAGGGGTTTGTAGTCTGCATGGTGAACAAGGTACGGCCCCCTATCAATACGGCCACAGGCCTGACTTGTGCGCCTGACTTTGTACGACTTGGAGGATTTTTCTGACTTGCTTCTAGCCCAAAGCCCCCCCCGCAGCAGCTGCTGCTGCCTGCTCCGCGGCCTCATTGAGCTCTGTGCCCGAGACACCGGCTCGTACTACGACAGCAACTCCTGCGGCCCCTGCTGCACCTTCCCATACCTCAGGTCCTGCTCCAGCTAGCACCGCCCCTCCAGCCACCCCATCCCCCGCTGGTGCTCAAGGAGCCACGCAAGGACAGAGCCTGACAGAGAGCTCCATGGCCATGGGTGCGGAGCGGGCTGGCGTCATCGCCAACATGGAGGCTATGGGATTTGAGCGGAGCCAGATTGAAGCCGCCTTGCGCGCTGCCTTTTACAACCCAGACCGCGCCGTTGAATACTTACTAACAGTGAGTCGAAGCCGCTTACCACATGCGCCACGGGGCCAATCTATCAAGGTTACTGATATGACTAGGGTATACCTGAAAGCGCCCGTCAACCCGCGCCACAACCCGCTGCCGCATCGAACCCTGCGACAGGTGCTGGTCAAGCAGCTGCCACTGCACAGCCTGCCGTTGAAGCCGGAGCAGAAGGCGGTGCCGTCAATCTTTTCGACCTAGCGGCTCAGCAACAGGGGCAGGGTGGCGCTCGTGGAGGAAGCGGCGGTGCTGCTGCCGCCGCCGTAGCGGCTGGCGGAGCTGGAGCCGGCGTTCGAGATCTCGGAAACTTGGATTTTCTGCGCAATAATCCTCAGTTCCAGCAACTCCGACAGGTGGTTCAGCAGCAACCGCAGATGCTTGAGCCTATCTTGCAACAGCTCGGGGCAGGCAACCCCCAGCTTGCGCAGCTAATATCACAGAACCCCGAACAGTTCCTACAGCTTCTTGGAGAAGATGCCGAAGACGATGCGCCGCTACCCCCTGGTGCCCAGGCTATTAGTGTTACCGCCGAAGAGCGCGATGCTATTGAGAGAGTATGTGGCCTGAACAAACACCGTAATGTGTATGTTACGTTGGCATCTGATACTAACCAAAACTGTCAGTTATGCCGCCTTGGGTTTGATCGGGATGCCGCCATTCAGGCTTATTTCGCCTGTGACAAGAATGAGGAACTTGCGGCGAACTTCCTGTTCGACCAGCCAGAGGATGACGACCCACCTCATCATTAAGCAATCTTGCTCTGATGGAAATTAGGCGTTTTGAGATCCTCTGTGTCCCCTGTCTGGAGGTTAGAGGCCCTGTTGATGGTAATTGAATCTTCAGATTCACATTCATTGCTCACTCAACATTGCCAATCTTGAAGCCGTCTTCTGCCCTCGATGCCCACGCATGACGCACATGAAGGAGGCAAGGCGATCGGGGCAGCCAGGGAATTCCGTCTCTGTTTGAAGGGCAAAGCTGTGGCGGAATGGCGGCCGCAGACGATGATCGATGGTCATAGCTAGGTAGATGCAGCGTAGGCCTTGGGCTAGTTGCATTCCACACGAGATTGACGTAAACCATATGCAGACCAGTTCCGAGGGCATTTGTAAAGTATTGCTAGTCGAGTTGCTTTTTTTTCCAATGAAAGCCGTTTTACTTAGCTCCTTGACTTTACCTGACTGACCTACTGCATCTGGGTGTAGCCGATTCAAACTACAATAAGACCTTTCTGATTGTCGAAAACCTATCTTGGGGAGGATGGTATCACCCAAAGGGGGTCAATCCAAACTTCCATAAGGTTTATCTTGTGATATGCTGTGTTGAAGTAAGTTGGACAAGGGCGTGACAGCATCGTACGAGGACTTTTTGTCTTGTTTATCCTATCCGTTCATGTTAATTTGTCTGTGGCACCAAGTAGTCGTCGTATATTTCGTCACGTAGATAAAGCAGTAGATAGATCCTATCTTGCCTAATTCATTTCTTGATCTGTGAACTTTGGGGAGGCATATAGATATATATATATATTTTGCTTCATTCGTCCTACACAGCCCATGCAGCCCTCCTAGGTTAAGACAATGTATGCTCTATTTTCCCTGGACGTCTTTCCCCCGATTTTCGTCCCGAGGACAGGGCGATGCGTCCGTTACAACGCAACAAAGTACTGCGTCGTGGTACAGGTAAAAGGTAAGTTGAAAAAGCGACTATTGTCGGGGTATCATGATATAATAATAGGGGAGAAAGATAGGTTAAGGTTAGGAGAGTCTGGCCCTTTAGCATTTTCCCACGTAGCCTCATTCATTGTCTCGTTTTCCATTTGATTCGCTCACGCTTGGACGCTTTCTACGCCATTGACCTCCGCATCTTGCATGGCGCCTTGTCCCAACGCATCTGCGTCCTCTTCAATTACCTCGTATTCGCCGCCCGCGGTTGTGGCGCCACCGCTTATGCCTGCGCCAGCATTGCTACGGCCGGCGGCGGGGGTCGTAGTATCGTCGTCGTCTATGAGACCAGCTGCGCGTCGCTCGTCTCTAAGGCGCGCGACCTCCCGCTCCTGCTCCTCGGCCAGCCGGGCATTCTCTTCCAGGATCTTCTCCTTGGCCTCCCACTGCCGCTGCGCCGCCTTGTACTCTTCGAGGTCGATATTGACCTTCTTTTGGCCCCGCACCATCATCGCGGCGTTGACACGGTTGGGTCGGAGTCTCTCCTCTTTGTTGAATTTTAGCTTGATAGCCCGCCGGTTCTTGCCCGGGAAGAGACGAGAGATCGTCTCGAAGTCTGTGCCAAACATGCCCAGCAGCCGATAAAATTTCTCTGTCTCTTCATCCGTCCAATTACCCGGCCCTTGCACACGTTTCGCAAAGGACCCCGAGTTGACCACTGAGTATTCAACATTAGCAGTCGCTCATGCATCGGGGGACGCGGCCCGTCACAGGGGAACAGAGGGAAGCCGTGGTATAACTTTCTCAACTCCAGCAAATGACTTACAGTTTGTAAAATCGTTTTCTTCCACCTCCTCCAAATTTGACATATCTTGGTTATGTCTGTTTATGACCAGGGAGGCTGCATGGACCACAATTTGCCCGTCTACAACGTCGTATCCGACTCCCTGTCCTCCACTCAACGTCTGCAAGGCCCCTAACTGCACTAGATCAGCTCCGGCTCGACGGCTTTCGCCCTCGTCTGCTTGTGATTCCAGATCGTCGTCCTCAGGGGGAAGTAGCCCAAGCTTTCGCTTTTCGCGCTCCAACCTCTTTTGCCGGTACTTTGCCCGAGCCTCCCGGGCTCTCTGTTCAATCTCCTCGGCATGTTTAAAACGCTTTCCAATGCCTAGGTCCTTGGTCAGTTCTCCAACCGTCATTTTGGTATGGTCGACAGTCAGTTCCTCCGCATTTTCCGGAGTCGGTTCACGCCACCGGCGCCTTGCCACCTTTGGTGCTGGGGGGCTTGCTTCTTCAGTGTTGCTCGCTGTGGTTGGTCTAGGAATGGCCTTTTTGCGCGCCCGCTTCTGCTTAGGTTCCGCCCCGGGCGTGGGTTCGGTAGTGCCCTCCGCTGCAGTTGTTTTTCGCTTCCGGGGCGCTTGCTTTCTCGGCCTTGTAGGCTGAGACTTTTGCGCCCCATCGGACGAGGCGGAAGGAATTGTCGAAGACACCGGCAAGGGCGCGGGAGGCGCTGTTGGTAATTCTGTGGCTGCTAGGGGTGGCCTTGGCGAGTCAGGTGTTATGGTCGGTGCAATCGTCGTAGCCGGTACGTGTCCGAGAGATGCTTTCTGTGTGACGGGATTTTCTTCAGCTGGAGTGATTGTTAGCTCCCCTTGGGGATGAGTATTCACGGCGGGCAGTTCGTGTGTCCGAGGGGCGGCTTCTTGACAAGCATCATTAGTTGGCTGAGGGGTATGTTCTTGAATGACTGGGGCATCCGGCGCCACGGGCGACGATTCTACAATAGCCGCAGTAGGTTGGACGGAATACTGCTCGACGCTAGGCTCGGATGCAGAGGCAGTCCCTAGGTGCGTCGGCTTGGGCGGGACAGATTCGGTTGGTACATTCCCGGATTCGAGGGCGGTTGGCTCGGTTGGCTCGGCTGAGTCCACTACAGTGGGAGGTGGAGGACCAGAGGCTGTTATGGTGTTGGAAGTTTCCGTCGTAGTTTGGGACTGATCTTCGATGGGCGGGAGATCACTCGTGGTCGTAGAGGAGGCAAGAGGAGCAGGAGGAGCAGGGGGAGCAGTAGCAGGGGGTGGTTTGGAAGCGCCAGCTCCAGGACGACGACCAGCTTTCGGCTTGAAGGACAAGCCTCCGGTCTTCTTAAGCATGGAACTCATGACCGCGATAGATTTACATATCCCCAATCTCTGGTTGCGGTAGAAAGTTGGGTGGGTTGTTTGTACGGCCTTCCCCAAGCGCTTGGTGGGGTAGAAGACTTGGGAACTGAACGTGCGACCAGGGACTCGTGAACGGGCGAGTCAGCGAGGGACTGAATAGTAGGCACAAACGCAAGTGACGAGACAGTAAAGGAATATCCACGCGGTCGTAAAACTTGACTGAGGTCGTTGCCCGAAAAGAATAGGGGGGCACGCGTGAAACGGCCAGGCGCGTGTGTAGAGTGATTAGAAGTAACCTCCTTCCAACCTTTTTTCTTGTCATGGAGGGGCTCTTCTTCAAAACAAGTACCTACTGGTGTACACAGTATCAAGATAGAGCATGTTGTTGTAAAGGTCCACACAATGACGCCTATGCCACAGGGGCCATGCACTGCCACAAAACTGTAGGTACCGCTTCCAGCCTGCCTTATGCCATTTGCAGTTACAGCCTTCTCAAGTCCTGTACAGTGTGAATTCGTGCGGCGTGGGAAATGGCATCGCAGAGCAGTGGCCTAGACTGTGTATGGGTTAGCGGCACTCTGTCAATACTGGACTCAATCCGTTAACCTGGATTTTTCGTACCCAGTGGTTTCCTCTGGGAGCCATGCTTGCTCATCTGATTCTCCTCCCGTTCATACACCAACAAAACTCAAACCCCTCGAGACGCTCTCTCGTTGGAATCCCGTTTCCCTACCTCGCGCCGGCCTGAAGGCTTGTTGCCCTTTCTTTTCGTTAGGACAGAGACTCGCATCTACTACACCTTGCGGTCGGCGGTTAACTCGGTAAGGGATTCCCCTAGGGATCCCCTTGATTGATTATCGGTCGGAACACGCGTGCCACTCCGCCTCCTGCGCAGCTTCGACAACCGAGTGCACGTCTCTTTGTCCTCGTCCAACCTGATCTTACCTCCGACTTCATATCGCATGTGCCATCTTCACGTCGCAGGTTTTCTACCCGTTTTCTTCTGATGCCTTCGTCCACATCGCCCGCCGTAGTTCCACTCTCCGCACGGGTCAAAATGGAAGACCGGAAAAGACCAGCCGTCAACGGCTCAGACGACATCGCACCACCCAGCAAGCGGCTGGCTGTTAACGGCAAGTCTAAAGAGGACAACGATTCCAAAGACGAAGCATGGGTTGAAGTGAGTCTCCTGTTCATTGCACGACAAGACATATCGTCGCAGACCTCGTGTGTTGATCCTCGCCCCACCTCCACGACTTCTGTCGGTAAAGATTACAAGCACCGCTGGCGTCAACCTCCTGGGATGCCCTCCAACCCGTATGCCTAAATCCATGCCCTCATATATCACCGTTCGCCTTCCATGGCCGCAGTCGTCATGCGTGCCTTGCTATGCACCTATTCCTGCCCTGCATCGTTTTACCACATCTTGGTGCGCCTGTCCCCAGTGGGCGGGCTCGGTGGAGCCTCACGCCTACGTTGGCACCTTGCTTTCGTAGTTGAGAATCGTCGGTCGCTAATCAGAGTATACAACATTCAGGAATATCAAAAGGATGCTATATATCGTCAGATGCTCGAATACAAACGAGAAAAGGCCACACTCGAAGCAAGATTAGAAGAACTTGACAAGAAGTCGACCCATCATGACGACCACTTGAGGGTTGTAGACAGTTGGTGGGTTCAGGTATGAAGTGGCGCAAAGCTCCCATAGTTTGTGGTTGGTGTCATGACTGACATGGGTCAAGTTACTTCAAGAGGTTTCAATCTTGGCCCACGGAGCTCTCCCGCTCCAAGACGAGTCTGAAGAAGGTACGGAGTATTACATAGGCTCTGAAACGACAGCTTGCTGACAGCAAACTAGGTTACCCATCCCCAATACAGACTCAGTTCAAAGACCTCGAGGAGTTTGAATCGCATCTGAACGAAAAGGCACTGAAGATCAAATCAACGGTTGAAACTCTTTTCACACAGCTCGCCGGAAACCGTGGTAAAGTGGCACCGGATACTGCCAGGCTGGAGTCTCAAGTGAAAAGTCTGCTCGCCAAAGAGAAGGAGTTGCATATTAAACTGGATCGTCTCACCTCGGACAAGGATAACCTCTCAGAACAGTTAAATAACGCCACGCTAAGATACATGAAAGCGGAGCGGAAGTTAGATCGAGTAAAGAGCGCGCAGGTCCAGAAGTTGGAGCAGCAAGCTCTTGCGAGCTCGACAACACGAACCGCCTCAGGTGCCGACCACTCGAATGGCGCGAACGACAGTGAGAAGGGAGATTATGCCTCGCAGAAGTTGGCATTACAGGAGCTGAATGCTGTTGCTAAGAAGCAAAAGGAACAGCTAGATGCCGCGCTTGCCCAGAATAAGGCACTACAAGCAGAGCTCACATCCTTACAGACACGACTATCGAACCTCACGGATGAGGATTACTCTCGTACCGAGACTTTCAAGCTCTTCAAAGCGCAGAATGAGGATTTGATCAAAAAGGTCAACAACCTGGAGGCTGAATGTGCGTCGCTGAAACAGGCCAAGGGCAAGTTAGAGAAGGAGAGGGAAGCAAGCCGTCAGCGATTTGAAACCGAAGCCCAAAACCTGATCGCAGATCTCGAAGAACAGTTACAGCAGGCTGACACAAACCTTGCCCGCGTAAGAGCCGCGCGAGATGAGTTGCACGCCGATGTGACGATGCTCAAGGCCAGCAAGGAACACGAACGGACGGCCATGGACCATATGAGGGAGCTTCTAAGCGCGAGGGAAGACCGCATATCCGCGTTAGAGTCGGAGGTTCAGAGACTTCAGCCCAGCGAGGACGTCGAAATGACTGTCCCGTCCGAGATCGATGACATGCAGATTGAGGAGCTTCGCGAGAAGTATAGGAAGCTGAAGAGGGACTACGAATCCATAGAGAGCGAGCTGCCAGGAATGACGAGCGCGGTGAAAAAGTTCCAGGCCCTTGCCAACAAGAAGGTGATGGACTTTGCGGCCCAAGAAGAACGCGTGGCGCTGTCCATCGCGGAGAAGAGCAAGGCCGATCAGAAATATTTCAATGCGCGCAAAGAAAGCGATACGAAGGCGGACGAGGTTAAGCGGCTACGATCACAGAATATGAAGAGCTCCGAGATCATATCCCAGTTGAAGGAAGTGGAGGCGCACAACCGGACTCTGGTCACGAACCTCGACAAACAATTAGCGGACTTGAAGCAGACAAACAGCACGGTCATGGCAGAGAATAAGAAGCTCGAGGCCATGAACAACGAAATGTCGAAGCGCTACGAGAGTCTCAAGCACCAAGTCGCCGAGCTGACGAACCTTGCCAAGAGCAAGGACCAGACTTCTTCCACGACAAAGGAGCTCAACCTCGCTCTGGAGTCGGAGGTGGAGAAACTCAAAGTCCGTCTCGAGTCGACCGCGAGAGACCGGGACAAGTGGAAGACAAAGAGCCTTAGCAACTCGTCTGAGGAAGAGGAGATGCTACGGGTAAGTGCTGTGTACAGCTCACATTTGGCAAGTCACGATGTGCTAACAACTGGGGTGTAGAACATTGCTACGTGTTCCATTTGCAAGAAAGACTTCAAGAATACAATGATCCGAGGCTGCGGGCATATATTCTGCCGGGGTTGCGTCGATGACAGGCTCGCCAACCGAATGCGCAAGTGTCCGAACTGTAACAAGGCCTTTGACAAGAACGACGTCATGGCCATCCACCTGTAGGATAACACACATCAACTCGGACGTTTCTGTAAATTATAATATGGGTTGGGATGGACCCAAACCCTGTTACCTGTAACCTTAACACTTTTATGTACATAGATTAAACTGTGGCGACGCGTGGGATAGAGAGGATTTCGCGGATGAACGCGGGCGGATATGCTCTCATGGCTAGGATCGAGGCTGATGCTGGTAAGCTGTATCGAGCTCCGCATTTGACCGGTGGCAATGCGGCGAAGAGCGCCTGCACACGATATTTGCTCCGATTGCCCCAAGCTGCCTTACTTGCGATGTTTTGACAGACGAGTGAGCAGGCATGTACACAGGATAGCACCAGAGAGCACAATGACCAGCAAACAGCTTCCTAGTTACACCTCTTGGTGGATGCCTTCGAGTTCCTACCGCTGGCGGGTTGGAGATAAATCTGCGATCGGCATTTCTCTGCCTACGTAGTGCATGTTGCCTTATCTTCTGCTTGTAGACCCGAATCCTGTACTTGAGTATCTCGAGGATGATACGGACCCCGAGCCCGAACCGCTGTCTCTCGAACTCGAACCAGGACTGGAACCCCAACCGCTACTCCCGCTGGCGCCTCCGCCGAAGAAACCGCGTCGCTCTTCTTGTTGCTGGTGTCGTTGCTGCTGCTGCCTGCTGCCGCGGTTACCTGCCATATAAGCGGCGGCAGCACCAGAGGCTAGGCCGGTCCAGAAGCCGGGACGCCAACTCTCCTGATTGTTTGGTCTGGCATTCTTGCTGTAAGGCGGCGGTGGTTCGTCACCGTATGAGCCTCCCCCGTAGCCACCGCCGCCACCGCCGGGTCCGAAACCTGGATCGAATCCACCTCCACCTCCACCTCCACCCCATCCTCCAGGCCTACGTCGCAAAGCACCGACACCGGGACCCCCAGCCTGCGTCCATGCGGCGTGGAGGATCCAGAGCAGCACGCCAATGAAGATGATTGCGAAGAGCCAGGCGGCGAGGTCGGATCTCTCTCCTTCGCCGCCGTACTCGGTGTTGGCAAAGCTGCTTTCGCTTTTGCTGCCGTCCTTTCCGCTCCTACTCCCGCTCCCGCTTCGCCAGCCGGAGAACCAGCCTCCTCCTCCGCCACCACCGCCATTAGCGATGTCGGGAAACCTCCTCTCGCCGGCCTCGGTGAGGGAGAGGCGGTACTCGACGCCGCAGCTGCCGCGGAGGACGTAGGGGTCGTCGGGGCCGGCGTAGCCCTCGCAGACGACGTCGGTCGAGCCGAGCCTGAGCTCGGGCGGGAGGGAGGCGGAGCAGGTCCACTCGACGTCCTCGGCGCCGCCGTACGAGGACCCCTGGTTCACACACCGCATGACGTCGACCTCGTGCAGGGCGCACACGCGCGGCGAAGACACGCACCGGAGCTGTGGGATCGCGGACACGCGGCGGTGAGACGTCTCTTTTCCCGCGCGGAGCGTCAGGGAGCGCACCTCGGATAAGAGGATGGCGTCTTTGGGTTTTGATGATGCTGCTGAGACTCCCGGGGATGCTGTTGTGAGGAGGAGGCTTAGGCTTAGGCCGAGGGCACCCATGAGGAGGGTGGGTGAGAGGAGATTCCCGTGCATTTTCTTTTTTCTTTTTTCTTTTTGGATTGTTATAAAAAAGGAGGCAGGGGTCCAAGGGTGATTCAGGGCAATCAAGAGGAAATGCTATGAAGTTCGGAGTACGTCAGGTAGGTAGATGATATAGGTGATGAAACTAACTCCGTTGCCAAGTCCGGGTCAGGGGTCCGGCTTTTCTGATGGGAGAAGCCAGCAGGACTGGATGTTGAACTAGGTGCAGTACAGAGTGTAATATAGACCTGTAGATGCTGCTAAGTTCATCTACCTACACAGTAGGTAGATAAGTAGATAGGGATGCTTCGAATTCTCTGGGGTTGATTTGCTCCCCTATTCACCTGACCTTTCTTTTAGCCTTAACGTGCCCTTCACTCGCCACTGACTTGTGGCTTGTTGGTAGGTAGTAAGTGAAGGACGTTTGATCCAGGAAGAGGTGCCTTCTTGTGAAATCCTGCCTGTAGAAGCGTGGGGCAAGTACCTACTTATGCGTGAATGGTAACGGGACTTACCCAGTCTACACCCAGCAATGAAGGTCCGGTACTTAGGATATACAATTGCTTGCCATCTCCCAGTACTCTTGATTGGAAAGTTTCACAGGTTATGAAAGAGAATAATGAGGGTTTTGCTGAGGTTCTATACGCGGATGATTCTAGATAGCGATGGTGGCAAATTATGAGCTTGAAAAGGACACTTTGGTCTTTCGCCTTGTGTACTAGATATGTAATGTAAGTGGTGGTAACTGGTAAAAGGTATGAAGTTGGACTAAGGTTACTGCTCTATCTAAACTAAGTGGTGAACAGAATGAATCACTTGTTGTTGCGTCATTGTTTGCCTCTGGGCCGATGCTGAACAAAGTATGTGTTAGGTAAGAGTACTTTACCATGGAATAATGCATACATGCATTTAAACGAGCTATGTTTCTAGTGCCACTATGTTCTTACACAAAGTTCTTTGCACAGAGTGAGCAGTACTGTCTTATATCGAAATAAGCTTAAAGCACTGATGCAAGTTGCCATTTACTGAAATGGATATTTGATGCTGAGAAAGCTGATCAGTTAGCAGGTTATGTTCTGTTGGAATGGGTATCAAGGTATCTAAGGTTAGAGCATACAGAGCCTCTGGAAAGAAGAACTGTACGGCCTTGCCATAGATAGATCATAGGCGTTTAATTTGTCGCTTCTTTCTACCAGTAGGTCAAGACAGGAATAAATTCAGAAGACAATGTACGGTGTAGGTAATCGACCAGGACACCTTATGGTAATTTTGACTTTGCTGATCCTTGGTTTGACCTTATCGTTACCTAGCCTTGAAGTTGCCATCCTGTGAGGGTATGTCTAGCATTTTGTCAAGTGCAGAGAACATATGTCTAGGTTACTCTGTTCCATGTGCGGATCTGGAAGTAAAAAGGTGCCAGTATGTATGTGGGAATGGAGACTGGGATTCTGCGTGTGGTGTCGTGTCTTTTCTTTGCCGCTGTCTAACCAAGACACTCACTTGGATAGGTGCAGATGACAGGTTGTTTGCCCATTCACCTGCATATGACAGACGAGAGGAGGTACGGCATGTGCATATGGGCCTACGGCATACAGAGACAATAGCCATATCTCGAGGTTACGCATTTACGTACGTACATCGTGGAAGTTCAGTACTTACTTAAATCGAGGTTAGGCAATCTTCCCATCAGCCCTCGGCTTTATGCTGCCAGTAGCCGTGTTTATAACTCCTCCTGTTTCATGTTGTGATATGTTGCATTCCTCGCATTCTTTTCACTGTGTTTTGTACTTGTAGCCTCTGTCTGTTTGTGTTCCGTCCACTGCAGCATGTGTTTCAGTTCAGCCGCTTGTGTATGATAAGACACACAGTTTCATTACGTCTTCTTCTTTCTGTACCAGATGTGCGCAGTCAGGGGCTGACATTGCGGAACAACACAGCTTCATTTGCTACCCTCTCTAGCACGCTTTGGATGTGCAGCCACGAGCACAAATAGAGTGTGCATGTAAGAATAGGAGTTAATGTCGTCGTAGTCGCGCATGATAAAAGACAAAACTGTCTAGTTATTGCACGAGACTATACACGCACCGCAAGGCATGAGATGAGGTGACAAAGGGCGTCACATCATCTGTTCTGACTTGGTCTGATCAAGTTGGCATGTCTCTTGCATTGGTTCTGGAGCCACGACGAGAGTCTAGATGGTTGAGAATCCGGCAGAGAGTGTTCCGTCATATCCCGATTCCCAAGTGCGCCTGAGACGCCGGTCTTGGGTTTCAGGATTGTCAATGTTTTGTCTCTTGTCTCGGTGGACAGCCATAGACGTAACAGGTGAGTGGGAATGGATGTGACAAACCACTTGTTATGAATTGTAGGATGGTAGATCTGATAGACACACCAGACGTTAATTAGTATCCAGCAAAACCATCGGGTTGTGGGCTGAAAGGAACCACCTTGAAGTGGCACGGCAGTGAATGATGGAGATCTGGGAATCGATTGCTTCACAGCACTACCCTCTCGCAGGGTGAATTGCCATTTGAATTTAGTACTACGTACATCAGTACTCTTACTTACTGATGAGACCATCGGGGACGTACTAGAGATTCGAGAGACAAGTTGAAGTGAAGCTTTTCGGGTACCTTGCAGTAACGGCAAACCGTTGTGGGCCAGTAATCTTACCAATTTCCACTTACCTTAATATGCACTAGGTACATAAGGCAGTGATAAGCACTACCTACTCTCGCTATCCTTGGAGAGTACCATGTGGTAGTCTAGGTACCTACTATTTTTTAAGGAGGTACCTAGCACGCCTATGTAGTAGTTGTCCTCATTTTTATTACTGATTTTGTCATATGTAAATACTTACAATGGTTTATAATGTAGCTACAGATGTCAAAAGGGCTGATATTATAAGATGTTATGAGATGGGAAATGGAACGAGATATATACAACCACGATCACAGTAAGTTCCTTTATAAAGTGAAGATCATAGGTTTATAATTACTTTCCTGTGTACTGCTGTACATCAGATGTACGCCTTACGGAGTACGACATTTGATCGAGTCTAGACAGGGACGGCTGGGTAAATGAGAACCAAGCTGCCGGGCTGGTTAACTCTAACTAAGGTTCTAAGTACCCCCCGCCGCCTCTCCCCACATTGATGATTACCCCTTTTCTGGACAAAGGTTGGCCTGTACGCAGATGGGCTGTGTTCAATAGTGTGAGGACTAGCATACACTGCTATCTAGGAAAGTGTTAGATCCAAGTGTTACTGCCTTTGTACTTGGTACGTTTGTATAACATTATCAGTACTCGACCTTTTACAGTGTACAGCTGCACTGTATGTCTGTACAAAGTTTTATGTATGTAAATATGTACGAGCAGACTAACAGAGTAAGTAAGGATGTTGTACTGTTGTCACTTGTGCCTGTTCTAGGATACATATACGTTGGTCACATTGCCCAGGTTGGTGTGGAATCTCGACTGAGATGGAAGCGGGTCAGGTAAAGTAACACCAATCATTACCTGTACATATACTTAGTATATAAATATAGATGGCAAGGGTTATATTCCCTGCTTTATTTGGGTGCCTTCCCTCGCTCTTGCGCTGTTATTCTCTCAGAGAACACAGCACGATGATTTGTCGATCGGCGTTGCTTGGCTGCTTATGTACATGTGATGACCGCAGTGGCACTGATGCATGTGTCCATATCATGATGTATGTACTGCTGTACACAGTAAATACAGTATATATAGCCTCTGCTACTTGTAAGGCTGGCGATTTTAACGGGATGATGCTTTCTGTGGATCTCGCTTGTACTTTGCTTCCATTTGAGTATTAATACCAAAACGGACAAGAGCCGGGCCTAGAACCACGTTCGGTGGTCAAGGCTCTGAGCCAGGCATCCTGCTCCAGGAAGGTCATCCGTAGATGGGAACATTGGAATTCTTAAGAATCATTGCATTGTGTATGCTGTACCTATGTATATAAAAAGCTCATCCACCGTCCCAGGAGGGAGGTACAACGATAGCGGGTAAAACGGCACAGAATCGAGATCACAGTCAAAAGTGTTTCTGTAGAAAAAAAAACCTTCCCACGCCCCTCTGCCAAGAGTATATATAAGTGTAGTAGAATAGATACATATACACAGTAGGTGAGGAAGGTAGGTTTGTAGGTAGTCCAAGGGCTTGAACAAATAGATGCTACTGGAATCATTTCTGTTTTGCTTGTCATCTGCTCTCGCTTCTCGCTTCTCGCTTTTTGCTCATCCTTGCCTACTCCAAGTCACTTTACCCTCGCCGCAATCCTCACAGCGGTTGCCATCTCTTATTCTGCCGTCTCGTTCTCATAGGGATGAATTGATGTGTGTAAAGGCGGAGGTCGTGCGCATCTTCCCTCCCACCCTTTATTTATCCATACTAAAATAAGTACCTGTCACGCCCCTTCCCTGGCCAACGACCTTGGTCATATTATGCTATGTTCAGCATCAGTAATACAATATCTTGGAATCTCACCACCTGCGACTTGCGAGGCATCGTTTAAGCCCCTCTTCCCAGCACTCGAGACAACACCACGAAACAAATCCCGCCTTCCATTTCGGTGACCACGTTCCACTTCGGTCGCGACGCTTTCCCTAGTTAGCGGTCGAAGGGATTCTGGAAAGAATTCTGGAAAAATCCCAACCGGTCTCTAGGCAACGTCTGACGCTACGGTCACAACAGAAGGAGGAATGCCGCAGCTTTCGCGTCTCACCACCGGGAACTTTGTTATAATCTCATACCTATGATATCCCATACACAGAGTCGATTGATGAAGCACAACAGCATTCCTATAACCCGATCTCTTGTGGTCCCAAGTGACACCTAATACTAGTCTCTCCGTAGGTATGTACACATCTTGAAAGTTCATTTGTAGCCTGCCGGCAGAAAGCGAGGTCTAGACCCCGTTCAGTAATGATCATACGTGACCATGTTGGCGGGCGGGTTTTCTCTCTCTCCTTCGTGGGGATTTGCGTGTGGTGATCGGATCCACAGAGTACAGCATTGCCTGGTCTAACCTCAGTTGCAGTGCCAAGAGCTAAGGGTACCTAAGAAGTTTCGCACTGCTAGACAGGAAACGGGTCCCGCGGGACCTAATCTGGAAGGATGTTGAGGGCAGTGATCTTCCTTCTCATTTCCTCTTGGGTGGTCCTGAGTGCTGCCCTTTCTAAAGGTACCTTTTATCCCTTCACTTATTTCTTGTTATTTTTCTGTCCCTACCCCCCATCGTCAAAACACCACACCGACCATATACACTCTTTTGGTTTTCTTCTTGGCCAACGTTTGGCGATGGGATCATAGGTGCCGCTTCATTATCCATGCGGCCTGCTTGGGGCTTGTGACTAAGGCGCCTGTTTTGATCTATCTATAGGGACGAGGTCGGAGGCCGAGGTAGAATCCATATTATTGGGCGACTCACGAATTCCCATCTTTGTCGACGGTCGGTGGAGCATCATGTCGGACAGACAAATCCACAGCGGGCAAAGGTCGGCAGCGGTACATCGGCGTCTCAAGCAGCTGGGAGATCAGGAGGAGGAGGAGTTGGAAGAGTTGGGAATAATAGTAAAACCGCGTGCGACGGCGACCGAAGCAGAAACAGACACGACGACCGTGGCTTCCAAGACCATGGGCCATCGCTCAACTTCGACTTCGACTTCGACTTCCATTTCGACTTCGAAGTCAACGTCAACGACGGCAACCACAACCACGACGGCTGCCGCTAGCCCCTTACCGAGCCCCTTTGACGGCGCACTAGCGGCCAACTTCTCCAGCGGACAGACGTGCCCCAACTTTATCAACGCCTTCCTGTCCGACCCAACCTTCAAATCATGTTATCCCGTCTCGCTACTCTTGCAGGTAAGTTCAAGTTACTGGATAGTAAGGTGGGCACGAAAATAGGGAAAAGGGTGAAACACATTGGAAACCCGAGTCGTCGGGTATTACATCACACACTGCGCACTGCACTTACACACGCCACACATGGCACGTGGAACCACGCATATTATCTCCAAGTCCCTGGGGAAAGCTAACTCTCCTCTTCTCTTTCATGTGTAGGGCTCCCGCTCCTTCTTCGAGGCCGAGAAGTCCTTCTTCAGCATAACGCGGGTGCTGGACGCCGCATGCGCCGCCAATGTGGATACGTGCAAAGGGTACTTCGACGCGCTCGCGAGCCGGCTGATCGACGACGCAACGTGCGGGAAGGATTACGAGCTCGGCAACGCCCTCGTCGTCGACGCGTACATGGGCATGAGGACGTATGAGACAGTGTACCGGGCCACTTGTCTAATGTCCGATTCTTCCGACTCGTCCCACAGCTCCAGCTCTTCTTCTCCCGGTGGCAAGAACTTCTCCTCCAAATCCGACCCCGACCCCGATCCCGATGGGGGCGATGGCGGTGACGCTGACGGGGCAAAGACCTACTGTTTTGCCAACGCGGTGACGAACCGCAGCACGCCCTCCAACGCGTACCTCTACTACTTGCCCTTCAACCACACCCTGCCCCCGACTTCGGCCCCGGCGTGCGGCTCCTGCACGAAGCAGACGATGCAGATCTACCAGGCCGCGACCGCGGACCGGAAGTCCGATATCGCTTCCTCGTACGCGGCCGCTGCGAGCCAGATCAACGCCGAGTGCGGCCCCGGGTTCGTCAACACCACCTTGGCCGCTGCCGTCGTCGGCAGTAGCGCCACGGCGTCGTCGGGACCTCCTCCATCGGGCGTGCTGGTATTGTGCACCCTTGCGCTTGCGGTCGTATCGAGATGGATGTCATGATGTACATCTGTCAACTACTACCCCTTTATGAGCCTCTCGGTTATATTCGTTTTTCGGCTTCTCCATAACGCAGAAGGAAGGCCGCCAACGCAAAAACCGCAAGGAACGCCATCAAATACCACATATGCATACCCAGCCAGCGTCTTGGATAATCGGGGTCACCGACAAATGGACAGGCGCACACAGAACGAAGGGGCCATCCTAACCCTAATACCTCTCCCAGAGAGCCCCCTTCTAAATTATATTACTTGCTCTTTTTTTATTCGGTTTGGGTTTTAGCAAGCGACTCGCTCATTTCTTGTCTGGCCATATTTTGCTCCGAACAGATTAGTCACAATTTTACTTTACTTTATAGGAGGGAATGGGAGATGAAAGAAGAAAGAAGAAAGAAGAAGAAGAACGCAAAACAGCATATCATTTATAATGAGGGAAGCGGGAACACTTGATTTATTTCCAACACTACGCCAACATACGAATATATACTATACTATCTAGACTTACCTACCTACCTACTTGCCTAGTCTACTTTCATGATACCCATTACAATTCTACAAAATATATCACTTGTCTTTTTGTACATTACGTGCCGAATAGCTCCGGTGTCATTCTTTTCTTGGTTTACGCTTAGCCTATGTTATATATATATATATATATATATATATATGGAATACAGATCCTCAACTGTATTGCGCCACAACGCGGTGAGATAGACGATGACATTGATTTCATTTAGGCGTTGGTAAGCAACTATCCTGTCATTTTCCCTATATATCCCAATCTTATTTTCCGTCGCCGCCGCCGTCGTCACACATATCTGGGGGCGATCTACGTTTTATATATTTACATGCATTCACGATTTATACATAGGTACTCGATCGAACCACCAGGCTCATCCTATCCTAATCCTAATCCGCGAATCCGAAAACGTCACCCACGGCGAGCACACTTGTTCTGACGCCGAGGAGGGCGACCAAGATGCCCACGAGGTCGACGACGACGAGGACGGCGGCGGCCATCATGAAGCGCGGGCTGAAGACGCGGTAGAGCATGAGGTGGCGCCGGAGGTGGCCCGCCCAGGCCATGGTGGCCAGGCTCTGGACGGCGTAGTAGGCGACGAAGACGCCGAGGGCGCGGCTCGCGCTCTCGAGGGCGCCCTTGCGCTTCGGCGACGTCTTCCAGAGGACCAGGAGCGGGAGCGCGACGCACGCCACGATCTGGCCCGCGAAGTGGTTGAGCGCCACGACCATGGGGCTCCACGGGTAGCGGATGGTGAAGAGCGGGATGAAGGCCGAGTCCCACTGGATGGACGAGAGCACGGCCTGGTGCCCGGTCTTGAAGTAGTGGTAGTTTCCGAGCAAGGCCAAGGTCACGGGACCGATGGTCTCGGCCGCGATCCCGTTGGTGTCGACGACCTCGACCAGGGCGAAGACCTGCCATATCAGGACGGCGATGGCGCCGCTTCCCATGGGCTTCGACAGCAGTAAGCAGGCGCATGCTATGTTGATAGGCAGCAGGAGATACCGCGCACCGTTCGCATTGCCGTAGCCGAGAACGGTGACCTGGGCGGTGCGGCGGTTGGCCGAGCTTGTAAGAACGGAGACACAGGGCGGCGCCCAGATGAAGGCCGTCGTTCCGGCCACGAGTGCCAGAGCAAGGACCGTTTGCGCAATCGACACGTGGATGGTCTTGAACGTCGTCTCGGAAAGGGAGGTGAGCCAGTTCGCATTCGCCGCTGCGTCCAAGGCCCAGTAGCCGGCCGAGAGAAGAAGGCCAAGGCGGAAAGCATAGTCGACCCACATCGGCGCAAGGCCCTCGTAAGATCTGGTGGCCTGCAAGTAGGATTTGATGATGGACGGGAGCACGAGAAAGACGACAAAAGGCACCACGACTTGCCATGGTGCCGAAGTCGACGAGTTGGCCGAGGCATAATATGTCGACTCGCAGTAGGGCATCTGCTCCTCTCTGCAGAGCTTGGAGAAGGACACCAATCTGCTGAGAGCGGCGAAGAGCAGCGCATGGTAGACGCCCATGGCGCGTTCGTGTACAGACTTCCGCCGAAGAGCAGCCACGAGACTAGCCAGGCCAAACGTCGTGAGGAAAAACAAGGAGATGGAATCTTCCCAGATGGTGTACGAGTTCGAAGCGAAGCCAACAGATTGACTAGCGGTGAAAATGACAGATAGCCAGCCCCAGAAGTTATCTGGCATGAGGTTGAAGAAGCTCTTGCCCCCAGCGCCAAGGAGGGATATCGTAACTGCGATGATGCTTCCGATGGCAGTGGCGGCGAGGGCTCGCAGCCGCTCCTCCGAGCCTGTGACTGCGACAATCCCAAAGCTAGCAAGCCCGGTAGCTAACCCGCCGATGAGTCCGGACTTGGTAAGGGACTTTGTCAACGTCTTATAAGTGACAGATTCCGGTTCGTCCGAAGAGCCCTGTAGCTCCAGTGTCTTTTCGGCAAGGTCCAACTCTATGTCATCAAGGACGGCGAAGTCTTCGTCCTCGTCCCTCGACACGTAGAGAAGCAGAACCACCACGCCCAAGGCCATGACCGTGACTCCTAGTATCATGTTCGGCACGTCAAACCGAGCCCAGAGATCCTTGCAGAGTTTGAGGGTTTCCGCCTGGTAGGCGGTGAAAGCAGCATAGGGAGCGGACCAGTCTTGGGGCTGGGTGCCCGGCCTGACGAGCCCTTCTGCCTCTCTCCAAAGGGCCGCAGGCGAACCAGCTGCGCTACTCTGCTGCAGTCCACGAGCCTTGAAATATGAGGCCTGATACGTTTTCACACCAGCGGCTGCGACGCTAGAAGCGGCAGCAAGGTGGTCCCAGGCGTTCCCCTGAGGACCAACGAAAGCCTCCTCTATCGGACGACCCAGATTGTTGAACGGGATGGGAATTCCAAGCAGTAGAGACAACGTTGGAACCAGGTCGATCTGGTTCACGGGCCGAATCTTGGCCGTTGCTGGTGGCGTGATGAACTCGGCCTTTGTGCGGCCAAAGACGGGTCGTTTTGAATACATCCAAAGGGCGGCCTCGACCTCATCATCGCTCTCACCGCCGTGGTCCCCCTTTCCGTCCATACCGTGGTCGCCCATCACCACGAGGAGCGTATCTTCGTCCACACTCTCGGCAAGCCGACGGATGAAGCCGTCCATCTGGTGCAGTTTGGCCGTCATGGCTGGGTGGTTAGGGCCATAGCGATGGCCGGCGTGATCAACGCCGAGCAAGTGTCCTATCGCAACATCCCACTGCCCTCTTTTCTCGGCCTCCAGGAGCGGGAATATGTGTTCGATAACCCCATTGTCTACGGTGTGCAAGTCCCACACATTGAAGCTATCGTAGGCCCTGCTGATATTCGGTTCGAAATAGTCGGGAAATAGAGAGACCCAAGTGTCGTCGCCCAGGTGGACGATGCGCTTTCCCTGTGCGCGGAGCTGCGTCAAGATATTATCCTCCTCAATGGCTGTGCCGGAGAAGCTAGACCCGACATCGATGAATGTCGGCAACGTGCCCGTCGTCAACCCTTTCAGCCGTTGTAGAGTACTGGTCGGCGGATCGGCAATGAAGGGTAATAAGAAGGCGTTGTTGGGAGACTGGACGGCCGACTCGTACAGGAAAGGGAAAGCATTATGGTAGACCTCGGCCTTGGACTCGCCCTCGACCGGGACGGTAAAGTCGTATCGTAGGGCATCGATTATCACAACAACCGCCTTTCCGAAGGTCTTGGGGTGCCAGCAGCCACCGTCTATAGTGCCACTTCCCTCCCAGTTCAACAGTGGCTGTGTCGGGGGGAGCGCGCATTCGGAACGCTCATCGAGAACAAGTCGTGTCAAGAGGAATCCGCTGGTGAACATAACAATGGCGACGACGTGAATGCAAAGCAGCCATATCCAGAAGGCGGCGGTCCATAAGCAACGGCCATCGAAGGCCGACTTTCGACGGCGCTCGACCGCTGCTCGCTGTGCTTCGTCGGCCTGTGCAGGTTTGGTCGAGGGGCCCGGTCTCGCAGGCTTCGTGGCCGGTCTTTTCGCCGCTGCCTTTGCGTCCTGTGCGTCTTTTATCCGCTTCGCCTTGGCCCATTCCACAGCAATCTTTTGGTACTCGGACGCGGACGAACTGGATTTAGCATTACGAGGGGCAGGAGAGGGAGGGGGCATATTCGCAGTTTAGTAATGAGAAAAATAAGTAATTAAAAGGCCCGTGAAACTAATTCCCAATACCAGCCATGGGTCGCCGGTAATGTGGATATAAGCTACAGAAGAAGGATGGAATTGGCCTCAGGTAATTATCATGACATTAACGAGAGTAACGAAGAGAAGAGAAAATACAGCTCATGGGATGAAATGGTTCTCATTCATGAAGCTTTGCTGTGTATGCGCCAAAGATGATATTTCTGGTGGTAGCTTGTTGCTAAAGGTTAGCGGGTCCTGACTCCTCACTAAGTACTTAACCTAACCTGACCTAGGTTACTTACTAACCTGGTTAGGTAACAAAAGGTATCTGCAGCAGAGTGGGATGGGGGATTGTGAAGCTACAAGTAGACAACGGTTCAACAAGCAGACTTCCTCCAACACGTGCAGAATACGGATCATCATATTAGCATGGCTGCCTTCCATATAGGGGTGACAATCCCTGATGAATGAATGCATGCGCAGTTTCATAACTCAACTACACAACTCCGACTCATCTAAGCTGCGAGTCTGAACTTCAAGAGGTCGTCTTCAACCATTTGATCCTTCTTCTTCTCGAACTCCTCCATATCCCAATTAACACTCACAAACCGTCCATTCAGCCAGGGTCGAGGCTCCTTGCACAGCCAAACAAACGTGTGCGCAGGGAGCTCGGGCTCGTCCACCAGGACCTTCCACATCTCCTCGGGCATGTTGTGAGCAAGTTCCGTCTTGACACCGCCAGGGTGCACCGCAAAGCAGACGAGGCCCTGCTTTTCGTACTCGGCGGAGATAAACTCGCCGAGGCGACTGACGAGGAACTTGGAGCCCTGGTAGGCCGAGGCACCGGGCACCACGCGGAGGGCGCCGTAGCTCGTAGTCAGGATGCTCGTCTTGGTCTCGCTCTTCAGCAGCAGCGGGATGAAGAAACGGTTGAGCAGGTATGTGCCCTTCACGTTGATCTCGAACGTCGCCCACCAGTCGGCCGGGTCCGTCTCGGCCGTCGGTCGCCACTTCTCCAGACGTCCTGCGTTGGCGATCAGGACGTCCAGAGTGCCGCCGAACTCCCGCCCAATCTCGTCCGCTGACGCCTTGACGCTCTCTTCTGAAGTCGCGTCGAGCAGGAGCGAGATGACTCGGGGCTTTTCTTTGCCGGCCGCGATGGCTGCCGCCTCCACCTCTTGCGCCACGCTCGAGAGGTCGGAGCGTGCCCCTATCGCGATCTTGCTACAGCCGGCCTGGGCGAAGGCTATAGCCGTTGCTTTGCCGATCCCCTTTGATGCACCGGCTACGAAGACGGATTTCCCGGTGAGGTCTGCATTTTTGGGAGATATGAAGGGGTAAGTGTCATGGTGGACAGTTGTGAAACCGTGAACTGCCCTGGCGTTGGCTTCGTTGGCATGCGACATCGTGAGTACGGATCAATGACAAGCAAACGACGATGCAGTCCTTGCGATCAGAACCTGGTGTAGGTAGAACTAGGTATCAGGCGAATCAACTTATGAGATGCAAACAACTTGGTATAATGCAATTTCCAATGTTGTTGATCCGACTTTCGACCCCTTTTATACACATGCACATTGGTCATCTTCGCCCCGACGGAATTGATACTGCATTTGACCATCAGTCAATGGTTGCTCTCAGGATCCAACGGAAATGTGCTCGGCCATGTTTTATCTCCTGAAAGCCTAATTCCGATCCGGGATTCGGATCGGCCTCGGTGTTTGCTGTACGGCTAAGGTTGATATCTACATGTAGGTATCAGCTTTTAACCTAAAGTAATGTACTTTATACTTTGCGGAAGAGATTGAAACATCTCTAACTGCACCGTTGGCGGAGCGAATGTCACGACAGTCATTGTGGTATCTAAATGCCATCCTGTACCTCTCTTTTAGTCCCTACTTAACCTACTGTACCTACCTGGTGTGAGTATATCTAGTTTTCTGAACGCTCAATTGTGATATTTAGTCTACACAGCACGTACTAGGTACTTGTAGTGGAGAGAACGGCCGGAGAAAGTGCACATCATTAATAAAATGGAGCAGTCAGTCATGCCGGTGATTGGTCAGCAACAAGAATAGTATGACGTGCGATTGATAAATGGCCTGCTTATTAACTAGAGCGACGTCAATCTGCTGTTATCATCGCCAATGCTTACCTGTACTGCTGTATGTGTGTACAGTAGAGGTAGTGCCATGAAATTTTACTTGGGCAGAAAGCTTCGCAACATAACAAAGATATACCCCGATCTCTCAGCATTTCATTGTGACGTATCGTTTGGCTACGAAGATACTTTAGGTAGACTAGGGTTGTCCTGGAAATTCATGGGCCTTTTAACTTTGAACATAGATTCGGCGATAGCCTTGACACCGGTGCCGTATATCCTTTTTGGTTTGAACTATAAACTTTTTGGTTTATCTAGCGAGGGATCATCGACCAGTTGCCCTCTTCGAACTCCGCCCCCAGGCTTCCTCTCCAAGTCTCAACCTCTGCCAACATGACAGTAAAAAACCCGGATCTGATGAAAGATACGGACGAGGAGCTGTAAGCAGCCATGACTTAACAAGACCTTACCAAAGTATTCACAGCACATGGCGTTGTACCTGCATGCAACTGTCAAATTGCCCGGTTGCATGTCCGGAACTGTGGCTCTTCCTCGAAATCCTGGCGGGCCCGGTTCGGAGGTAGTCATGCAACCACTCTACAACTTCCGTTTCGAGAAGAGGGACCTGTGCCTCAGATTCTCTGACCTGGAAGGCTGACAGTCGGACAGACCTTGCAATATGGTACACATTACCATGCACTGACGTGAAGGCAAGCATACATGGAGGGGAGAGCGAGGGAGACTGTAGCTGCGACATGGATCGGACATATGGGACGACGTTGACCGATGAGGCTTTCGTGGTGTGAACGCCGAAACGCGCACGCCACGTGTCTTGAGATGATTTCTGGATTGCGCAATGACTGACCCTAGGATGCTGGCCACCTACGCAGACACAAGTGACGAGGCTGATGTGAAGAAAGCACTGCGTGTACCTCACATTGGAGCAATCATGCGTTCCAGGGTCCGGGGTGCCCCCGGAAAGCTCGTATGTGATTCGTAACACCCAAGGGAATCGAGAGAAATGGAACAGAGGGCCATAGTGAAGGGCATGAATGTTGAGAGTACGGAAAAAACACAAACCCAGTCACCCACGCATACACATATACACATACACACACACGACACACGCACACACAGCTACTCTCTCGCTTCTCGCTCTCACTTACTCCCTCATCATCAGCAGCTACCTCTCACCCCTCAGGAGTTCTCGCCTCTTTACTCCGTGGTTCTCGCTCAAAGTAACCAGACCACACAACTTTTTGTCTGCCCTGTCTGTTATCTTGGAACCAGTCTCAAGATCACCAGACCAAAATGCAATTCCTCGCCTTCTCCGCCGCCATCTTCGCCGTCGTCTTCGCCGGCCTCGCCTCCGCGCCCCGCATGGGCGCATGCGGCGTCGAGAACTCGGATGGGACGCTGTCGTGGCGCGCTCTCCCGGCTTCTCTTCGACCCACGGACACCGGGGAAATGACCCCCATCGCAACCCTTTCTGCGGCCAGCAGATCCAGATCAACCACGGCGAACGGATCGTTAACGTGACTGTCGAGGACCGCTGCGAGGATTGCGCCTCCAGCGATCTCGACGTCCCCATAGGCGTCTTCGAGCGCCTCGCCAACCCCGTCCTCTTACGCGTCGAGGTGACCTGGAACTGGCAACAAGAGAAAGGAAAGGTGGAGAAAGGGGTTCCAGTATCTTTGTGGGCATGGGGAGCCAGCCACCAACTTCTTTTTTCGTGGTTAGGTGGAACGACGACGACAAACACTTTCTACACGAAAAAATGAAACGGTATGGTCTGAAAAAGAAAGGTGACGCATTTGCTTAAGGAAAGAACAATAAATGCCAGGACACGATTATAAATGATTACATAAGACCAGGGTCGGGCTAGGTAGAATAGAGAAAAAGTAGGCCGAGGGGACAATTACGTTATTTTATAATTTTACCGTTTAAAATTTCTCAGTTCTTTCATCAACCTCTTATCACTTTTAAAAAAAAAATCATCTCCTCATAATACTCTAAAAATTTTTTTTGCGTAATGCTCTAAAACTTTAAAAACTTGACTAAATTCTTGACAGAGGTAATAAGGCAAAGTATTGAAGTAGGTTAGATAGTATCTCTCTCACACGTGAAGCATCAATCAACTACCTACTTGTCAAGATAAAACTACTCATATGCCTAGGTTAGTTCGGTACACTTCTCTTGTGTGAGCTGGCTGACTTACATGTAAATTACCATGAGTTTCCTCTCACAAAATTGCCCACGCCGATAAGAGTGTTATGAAAATGTGACAAACAAAAAAGACAGGTTAGAAAGAGATTGATGTAATGGTGTTTATTTATTCCCATGTAAAGGTAGAAGCACAGTGTTTTGATCTGAAACGACCACTGGCACTTACCATTGTGCCGATGGTTTATTCGCTGTATATGCTATGCGTGCACCTCTAACTCCGTGAAAGTACGTAACTTTACATGATCGTTATCATGCTTAGCTCGGGTTCCAAGCATGATCCCAGGCTTTGTTTGCCCACGCTGAGCAGCCTGGCACAGCTTCCGCCGATTCCAAACGATGAAATGAAAGTTCAATCACCGAACATGCCCAACCATTCTGCGCAGGAAGCACGTACGCAGCCCAATCCATGACGCGAGAGATCACCATCAACAACGCCGGCCCCAGGAATGCAGTCAGTGAAAGGTGGAAAATCCGCCGAAATTCAGATTATACAGTTACAACTAAAATATATACTCGCTAGATTAGACAAGAGAGCGCGTTCAGCCCCTTGAAATGTCCAGACAAGGCCCTGCAAAAGGCAACAGAAGATATGTCGTTACATGCGAAGCTTTATATATATATACCAAACGCCGGTGTCATCCAAAGCGGACGACACACAAGTGTCATCCTCGAAATTTGAAATTTGTTGTCATGCGGTCTAGTCAGCACTTGACGCGGCCGTTTCCCCACTGAAGAAAGATTCATCCCGACGGGGAGTAAAGATACGGACATCCGACCATGAACCATGCATTTAAGATGTGAGGCCCCCTCCCGCCTCCCACTTCCCGGGGTATATGTACGTGAGATTGACGGTTTGCCGCCAGTCTCGTATATGCAAGGACCATTGCAGAGACCAGCGTGAGAGAGATACGACTTGTTACTCAGAACTGCGACCGGTCCTTTTCTTTCAATCCACCGATGCGGTCCATGTCGATCGAATAGAAGTCGCTGCTGCCTTGCTTCTCATATGCCGGTAACTGCTCATCCCTGAGCGGCTCGAGACCGATCGTAGTCTCGCCAACACGGACCAGCAGAACCCTTCCGTTTCTCGGACGGCCATGCTCGTCATGCTCATCAGGAAACGTGATGTGAATCTCAGGGACGTTCTTGGGGGAGTGTGGAGGCGCCTGCGGATCGGCGAGCATCGGGCGACCATTCACGACAACGATACTCGACTTCCCATTGGGGGTTTGAATTGTCAACCGGCGCGTGTTTCGGCCTGCGCCGTTCTCGATATCTTTGTAGCTGGGGAGTTGCTGGTGAAGCAGCTGTTGCCTATGACGCCGCAACATCAATAACGCCAAGGTGAGGATTAAACCGGATAAGACAAGGGCGAGGAGAGCGATCATGGCGTTCATGGTCGAGTCATCAAAGGAGTCCGGATCGGAGAGCTCGCGAACGGCAAGGGCGGGCTTGCCGCGGGAGAAAAAGTTGTGGACCGAAACCATGTCGTCGAAATACGGGTTATCTCCACAAGAACGTAGCCTTCGTAACAGGAGTGCTGCTGGATGTCGTAAAATGTTCGTCTATGCGGCTTCAAATTGGATAATTGATAGCTCTGGCCAAGAAATGTGAGACATGTTTCTCCACACTCAAGCCTACAAAACACACACTTACTTCACGAACTAGGGATTACAGAGTCAATTATTTGGACATGTAAATCCCAAGAAAAGATCGGACGGCGTCAACTGAAAGAGCGGAGTTGAGACCAGGTGAATGAGTGGCTTCCCAAGGACGGGATGGGAGAGAAAGAGAGAGGACGGCAAGGATGCCAAAAAGGAACGAACTACGCAAAAAGCAGCGACGGGACGACGACGATGAAGATTGTGCCAGCAGTAAAAGACTGGGAGAAAGGAGAAGGAGAGAGAGAGAGAAATACACAGTAGAGGCGTGGAGATCATTGGCTTATTGGGCTAACCTCGTCCGGTCTGCCCCTGGACTGGCGCTGGACTCCTGCGATGCTTATCCACTTGATTCCTACATTGTCCAGGGTCCCCCATGCTTGTCGCTGCTGTCGTTATCCTCTCCATCGAATCAATGTCCTCGGTTAAGAGTGCCCTATGGGCCACATGATTACATCGCAAGGCCATTGGCCCGGGAAGCAAGTGGGGTTTCTGGTCGGCCAGGAACAGATCTTTTATTGGACGTTACAAGTAGGCGCGAAGAATAAAAAGCCTTGTGGGGACAGTCTGTTGTTTAATTACACAGTGTGATATACAGTAAGCCTTCTTGCGGACCACAGCAACCATCGAGTTTTTTAAGCGTCTCTCTAACGATTCTTATCTGCAGGCGGACTGCTACTCTTTCTAGACTCGGCTTCAAGTTATCCGATTCTTGACTTGGTCACACCGACATTCTGTTGTCTATGGCCTTAAAGTCAGGAAGTGTGATCCCTTATTCTGCCCACAACTGTCGTCATATTGTTCCAGGTAGGTAAGGGCAGTACACAAAGGTTAACCTACGTACTTTTAAGGCACTGTATCCAAGCCAGGTGAGCCATTACAATGTGCGGCATCACTTATTATCCTCCTCAGTCCTCAACCACCCCTTGGACGTTCACAATTCGCATCCTTTTAACCTCCGTACTGTTGAAACTTGAAAACGTTGTTGCTTCAACTTCTCCAAACTGACCTAAGAAGGTAATAATTTCTCATTACACACTTCATGTAGCTCTGTTGTGACATCACCAATAGGGCGGCACGTAACAACAATCGCAAAGCATCTGCTTACATATCAGAACTATCGCCGAGCAAGTCTATCGCTGTTTGCAACCTCTCTGGGGCCTTTTCTTCTCATTAGTACTACTACTTACCGTATTGCCTCAAGAGTCTACGGCTTACAGATGTGTTGGGTATCAGGATCGACCTTGTCAGCCACCGCACAAGACATGGCGTTATCATCGTACGTTATACCGTGTTGTACCGTAGGCTGTAGCCTATCTAGGTCATTCGGTTTGTTTAACCTGTCCCTCTAACGGGCTACCTTCATGGTATCATCATCCTTCTTGACTGCCTGGAGAGTTCCCTGGTATCGCGTCAAGGTTCCCTAATGGCGCTGCCACCTGCATCAAGCCGCTCTCAGGTGACCGCATACACCGCCTTTGGGAGGCAGCACCTGAAGCTGTCTCTAGCAGTTAGAGTCTAGCTGGACGCGGGTATGATCAAGAAGCACAGCCAGCAAACACAATACCGGCAACGTAGCATGGTATTTCAGAGGACAGCCCAGGGGCTCGATGTCACAGGTGATGGGGAAGAGATTTTTGGCTGCGGGCAAACCAGTGATGTGTCTCAGGTCATGGGCCATACTACTCAATTATCTAATTTTTACATCCTTTTGCACTTCGCCTGGCATCTCGCGTTGCTCTATGCCTTCTGTGCACCTCTCCCTTGAGACGGTATGCGCCCTTGTAGGTGGCCCAGCACGGGTTTTCCCATCACCAGGCTCCCCGCGACATAAGCTAACAGGACAGGACATGTGGCATGGAATGTGCGAATAGCAAGGGGGACAAATTGGCATGCATGGAATTGCCACCTCAGTCTCGTGCTGCGGCATTCATGCTGGGCGCCCCAACTTTTCCCAGTTGCCTTAACTGCTACCTAATGTGATCCTACTGCAGAGCCTTATTGATCGCTTACCATGTAATAAGTGCCGTAGACACAAGCCCAGCACTTGTAAGGAAGCGAGGCCTTACACCTTACGTAGGGGGAGGGGGGTCCCCTCGCGGTTCTCCCTCTTTGTGTGGTGCCGACAGTTGGGAACTCACTGCCTGGCCGAAACACAGACAGAGGCAAGGGCTTGTGAAGTTTGCCTCCTCCTAGCTCACTAGTCGCCCTGTGCAACTTCTGGTTCCCTTTCAGGTCGTGTCCTTGGTAGGACAATGGGAAAATAGAGAGGCCCTCAACGGCAAGCAAGAAACATGGGCCAGTGCCTCAGACAATATAGGCCCACACATGAGTGATCCTCGCAATGTACATCCCGCGGCATTTGGCTCCCTGTACAACAAGTTCATTTACGTCGTGTGCAGGTACACGCTGGGCTATTTACCTAGGCAGGCCGTAGGTTAGGAATCGGGCCATCAAACAGATTGGCCATGTTTTAATTCGTTAGGATCGGTTCACGCCAATAAATATAGCGAATATCTCACCTTTGCCAGACTGGGATCTTCTTGGAATTTTCCTCCCCTCTTCTCCTCTTGCCATCCTGCGTTGGAAGAGAGATTGGTTTGATTGCTGGTGTCTGCCGTATACCACGCTCGTACAAATTTCCATCATATTCCCTGTCTAGAAAGTTTTGCTGTATTCTTCGCGTTTTGGAATTCTGCTGGCCTTGTTGCCCAGTTGTTCATACGACGAGCTTGCCATCCGATCCTACCTCAGACCGACATATTCCTACATACAAGGTTAGTCTGGAATTTTGGCCAGTTGTCAATGTTTATGTTCTCGTAAGAGGGCCACGTTTCTAACTGCACTGCTCCTGCTTAAAAAGGACGTCGTATCGAAAACATACTACATACTGCTGTACATACATACCTGATTGCATACATACGCAATTAATCCAGGGAAAAACAGGCGGCTATCGACGAGCGACTCCGAGCGAGCGCAAGACGCAACAATCGCTCAACTCCACGCATATAGCGCATCATACATAGAACATTCACGCATTTTAATCAAGCCGTTCCGAGGGTTCGGAGGCCGCCCAACCACACTCTGCATGCCTGGACGAACACAATAGGGGTCGCGCGTCGCCTTTCGTCGAGCATGCCTGCAACGTGGTGACTCGACGCTCTTTGTATTTCGCTCCTTTACCTCAGAGGCTCGCAGCCGGAGCTCAGAAGAGCCGACCTACCGTCGGCAGAGCCTGTGCATGGACGAAGCTTGCTTCCGCGATTGCATCCTGGTGAAGATCCTGCAGAACTATCCTGGACTGGCATAGCAAGAAAGGGTTGGAAGGGACAGAGTGTCTGTCTTCTTAGTGAAGAGTGTCTTGGTAACGTACACGGAAAGTCCATTCAGGTAGATCCATGATCATCTAATTGCTACTGTGTACAGCATTCCAGATGTGCCCTGTTTTTAGCTTTCGAAGAGGTCGGATCTACATACGTACATGCTGCACAGCAGCACCTGCTTGCCAGGTTATGTAGTGGGTACATGCCATTACTCCATGAACACATAACTACGACGAAAACTGCTAAAAGTATTCCTGCACTTCCCTGCTACCAGTACGTGAGCGGTGCCTCATTACGACGCTCCAGTGCATCAGTACTACCTCACAGCAGTATACCTAACCTATATAGGGTACACTCCTACCTTGAACCAACACCTACATACCCCTAGGTAGGGTGAATACACAGTACAGTCGTCGCGTTCCTACCTACATACATACCTTGAAGCTGGCGTCGAGGATATCCTCCTTACGAGTTCCTCGGGTGTCGTCGGCCATACGTACAGTGTCCGACTAGAAAAGCTTTGCTCGGCCAGGTAAGAGGACGGGAATTCTCCAGGGTCCCAAGCGTCTTTCCCACCCCACAGTGCCCCCAAGCTCTGCATTCCATATCGATGCACTTTGCCTCACCATGGAGGCTAACATGGGAACCTAGCCTCTGCCCTTGAATGTTCCACAACTCATTTATCTATATTAAGAACGTCACCCACGAAGAGATTCCAAGTTCCTGAACCAACTTGCTGTGCCTATTCCATATACCATCTGCAAAGATAGCATATATACGCACTATTCCGATATATCTTTGTTGCCTCTGCATTATCTCGCACTCTTTGGCGCAGGACTGTGAGGGAAACATTGAAGCTGTCAGTGGTACTACAGTACTGAGTAAGTCACTCCACTTGTCTCAAAGGAGGCTCGAAGATGAACCTGGGGGATTCGGTCTCGAGTTGTCTTGGCTAGTCTAGAGGCTGGGCTGAACATCACCCGTCATTGTTTCCCACCTACAGCAGTAACGCTACCTACATTGGAAGTATCCAAGCGGGCCAAGGTCGAGTCCCATCCCCAATCCCTGCCTTGTACTCGGTACACACATATGCGCTAGTTAGGTATTGGATCATCTTGGAGATCTCTATTTTTGCGACTGCCTCCACCCCAGATACCACTACCGACAGTGGACGCGGCCCTACGTGGGGACTATACCATCTGCATCTGTGCTAGTGCCGCTAGTGCTACACTGGGGCCGTTCAGGGTGGTCCCAAATATACTCATTACCTATTACCTACCCCCAATGCCTAACCCGTCTACCTTAGCCTTGCCAGGTCCCGACCATTTACCTGTTTTTTTCTCCCTACTGTGCCTAATTTGGCGTGTGCTGACATTCGACTCTTGTCTCTATTCCCAGAACCAGGCTGGACCAGTCAACGTCGAACCCACCTTAAGGTTAGTTAGCTCATTAGGTATCGTTTGTAATTCGGCCTGTACAGTAGTACATGGGCATCGTTCGTCGCCCCGCGTACGCCTATGTGACGACGAATTAACAGAATTTCTGTTTACCGACGAAGAACATCCTCCAGCACATCGCTCAGCCTCTCCCACTACTTACCCGCTCATTGATTGACCCTTGGTCCAACCTACTTACCTACCTCCGCTGCGTCACCTCCTTACATGGCAAACGATCCACTGCCTATTCACGGCCGCAACATTCTATCTACTCTTCCCCGCGTCGTGCCCGTTGTCAAATCGTTGTACATCTCGTCTTCACCCTCGCATCTGTCAACTATCTCTCCACTGACGCATCCGTACGATTGTAGTCGAGACCTGCGACCATTGTGAGGTTGATAACACGGCCACAAAGACCACACCGCCTGGGTTAGGTTGCGTCTAAGTCCTATAGGTAAGTTTCTCGTCGCCCCGAACGGCAAACCCCGAAGCCGTGGTATAGAGTCTTGGACCAAGGGAATTCGGCGTCGGCGACGAATTTCGCGAACTCCTCGACGTTCGTTGTCGCACGGCGATTTTGAACGCAACCAAACTTTTGCACCTGACGCCCTCCGAGCCTTTAGGATCGATCCCCTAGACTGGGCTAATCCCTTCATGGTTCTTAGTTGTCTTTGTAGGAATACTTTAGACCTTTAGGCTTCTTGTATATCGTCTCAACCGGCCATAGTACGCTCGACCTCGCCGCCACCTTCTCCCGCGAAACCCTTTGCGACTCCGGGGCCATCGCCCTCTCGAATTCCTCCCCCGAGACGGTGCTTGTGGTTTTGTTTCAGTGTCTCGAGTCGAGCGAGCCATCAATCATGAGCAACAAGGTGAGTTATCGGTCGGGTCCCTTGGTTGGTGTCATAACCACCGTGTCTGTGTATCTGTTCGTTATACATACGCTCTCGCCTCAGTATCGCGGAGCCGCATAACTAAGCTCATAACTCCGACCAGGCCCGACCCGCCGCATTCCCCCATGTGTACAACATGCAGGCCTCCAGCAATAACGAGGGCTTTGCCGGTTCGAATTGGCAAACCGGACCAAATATATGGGCTAACGGGGCCGGATCAGTCGACACACCGCGCGATGCGATCAGCTCTAGAGGTATGTTGGATCAATAGAGGGCTGGGTCCCTGAGACCGACTTTGTGCTAAGCTATCACAGGCTCCGAAGAGCAGTCGCCGACCGCCCCTTCGAGATCCTCCCAGTTGCACGGACTCCCGGTACCTTCTACATCAGCCTGGCGATTCCATAATCCCGCAAGTGCGAGCCCCTCCCGATCCAACCACCGTCGCCTCGCCGGTGGTATACATGGTCTCTCGTCTATCACGCGGACGGGTCGCCAGGGTCACATGGCGACCAACACGGAGACGGATTTCGCGTACCTCGCGGAAGATATGTTGCCGCCAGGTGACGATCGTAATAGGCGCGTCAAAGAGTTGACCACGCACGCCGGCTTGGCGGTGCCCAGACGCAACTCCGCAGATCCGATACATGCCAGTCTCGGTACCTACCAGTCTGGAGTTCATGGACAGCTCGAGACGCCCGTCTCGGCTTTGGAAAACCAATACCGACCAAGGACGCTGTATGGAGGGGCCACGAATAACCTGCGCCCACAGCCGCGTGCCTCCCTCTCTAATTATTCCAACAGGTTGTCCGACGGTTTCCCACTCGAATTGGCTAACAGAGCCCAGAGCCTTACTCTAGACGATGCCTCCGAGCTGACTAACGGGTGCAGTCAAGTAAATGAGCCACTCCCATTCAACCCCAGTTTGCAGGCCTGGAACGAGGGAACGCCGAACCATAGCGCAAGGCATCCTGTCAGTCATGGAACACCGCAGGACACATGGGCGGGATCGCCACTCTCCTTGCCCCCCACTGTTAGGAACGCACCGGAGAACAACTCTCACGCTCGGGCCCTCAACAGTCCAGGGGATATATCTTTGAATCAGTCATCACAGTTTAGTTCCAGCATAGCCGCCCACGACTGTAATAGACAGCAGTCCGTATCCCAGTTCGCTCACCCGTCATCTATTTACCCGCCGCAGTCGTTTTATCCGCCGAATGTGCCCCAGTTCCAGCCTCGGTACGAACAATATACACCGTCCTTGGCCTTTCCACATACGCTGCCGAGAACCGGCTTCGTGGCACCACGGGCCACCGGGGGGCTACAGATCGCCCCGGACAGGGGACATACCCATCCCAGAGTGAGCCAACACTTGGCAGAATACATTCGAGACTGCCATATCTCTGCTGCTAAGCGATGGGAGTTGAAGGCAAGTTTGGCGTCCGCGGCAGAATCTTCTTTGTGTTGAGGCTAACGCAGCACAATAGGATATCCGCAATCACGTGGTAGAGTTCTGCGGCGATCAGCAGGGCTCTCGTTTTATCCAAGACAAACTCAAGTCTGCCAAGAGCGAGGAGAAGGAGTGGGTGTTCTTAGAAATCGAGCGCGATGCTGTTGCGCTCATGAAGGACTTGTTTGGGAACTACGTCATCCAAAAGTTCTATGAGCATGGCAACCAGGGCCAAAAGAAGAGGTTGACAGAGATGATGAGAGGCAAGGTCGCTTGTCTTTCCAAGAATTCGTACGCCTGTCGCGTGGTTCAAGCGGTGGGTGCTATTCCATCTCTGGACAGCTTTGTATATGACTGGCTCACTGCGTCATAGGCTCTCGATATCGTCCTAGTTGACCAGAAGCACGCGATCGTTGATGAGCTCATACCGTGTATTGTTGATATCTCCCAGCACGACAACGGCAACCACGTGATTCAAAAGGTAGTCGCGGTGCTCCCGACGGTCGCCATTCCGTGCCTCTTGAAAGCGTTCGGGGATCGAATCGAGGAATTTTCCAAGCACAAACTCGCCTGCCGCGTTGTGCAGCGCATGCTGGAATTTGGCACACCTGAAGAGAAGAAGTCTCTGACGACGGATCTCCACCCCTGTGCTGCAAGGCTCGTCACGGACAAGTTCGGCAACTACGTGGTCCAACACATAATCGAACACGGCGATGCCGAGGACCGCGACAGGATGATCGAGCTCCTCACTAAGAGAGCGGTCGAGTACTCGAAGCATAAATTCGCCTCAAATGTTGTCGAGATGGCCATCAAGTGCGGAAGTCTCGAGCAGAGAAGAGCGATCCGGGACAAGTTCAATCCCCCCGCGGCCAAGGCTGGAGATAAGACCCCGCTGGAGGATCTCATAATGGATTCGTACGGCAATTATCCTATACGTGAGTTGCTCAATGCAAGGCCGACGGAGGAGAAGCCGAGACTAACTACGGTATAGAGAGGTTGCTGGACTATCTGGAGGAAGATACACACTTCCGCGACGAGGTGAAGCGCCATCTCATAAACTACAGACAATCGGGATCAGGCCGCGGCCCCCCGCGCCCGGTTTTGGCGCTCGAGAAAAAGTTGTTTGGTGGACCGGCTCTGGGCCACGGCGTCAATGGAAACAACGGCATCAACGGCATCAACGGCACCAACGGCACCAAAGGCGCCAGGGGCGCCAGGGGTGTCAGGGGTGTCAGGGGTTACAGCACTAACGACGGCCCAGGTGTTGGCGCCTCAGATCCTTCGACACCCAACCTGACGGTCGAGGTCAGCTCGGATGTGGCTACCCCGTGTCTCACGACAGAGCAGAACAGTCCGGAGAGCACGAGCCCGCCAAGCACTAGCATTAGCATCACGGACGACACAAGCGAGAGGACGGTCCAAGTGCCTCGACTGGCCAAGGAGTTGGCCCCGGTCCAGGTTGAGGAGCAGGCCGAGGAGAACTAGACGACCAGTCCCAGTATTTTTATCGACTTTCATGAATTCGCCCCTATATCTGGCAAGGTAGGAGCACCGATATTAACTATGCTGTATTCGCATGACAGCGGGAATTATCCTTAGGGGAAAAGAGCGTTTCGCAGGCTTGCTTTTATATACATACATACATACATACGTACGTACACGCATCCGTGCGCGCATGACGGATTATTCACGGCCTATGGCTGGATACGACACCCGAGAACAGACCCGGGTTTTCCATTATTTGTGCTTGCAGCCTTCATTCTTCATTCATTTGGTGGGCGAGACAGGGTTGGTGATGGGGAGGTGGGAGGTGGGAGGTGAGAGATAGAAGGATGGGATGTCCAAGTTGAACAGGTCGAAGGGTTGAAGGCAATAATTGCATTGTTTCACGTGTCAAGGACAGACAGACACTACATACAAAAGGCGAAAGACGAGGATGGGCGCCCGGTGTTGACGGTAAGACAAATCAAGACGGTTGATAGCGGACATATCGCAGCCATGTATGTATTATTGTTTCTTTTGGTCCGGGATGCTGTCTTCCCCAAGGCCATAATAGCAGCAGATAAGAGAAGCGTTGTTTTTCTTTTCCTTTCCCCAACAAGAACGGTTCAGTTGCGTCATTTGACAGATTAGCCGGGGCGGTAATATATTTGCCCTTGTCGACTGCTTAGAAATACTAGGTACCGACCGTCTATCGCTTACTAACTGCATGACCATGTTGGGGTGTGACGTTGTCTACCATGTAACTGTAAATCTCCAAATAGGTATATTTAAGTATAGGATTCGGTATAATTCCCGAGCTTGTATAAGCAACGTTGACGTCGATATCACGGCCTTGTGTTCTTTGTTACATATGTAGATAGGCATCCCTCTATTGAGAGGTTGAAGATTTGGTTGGATACCTTGCATATCAGTCAAATCAGGCCGGAACAGGGTAGGGGAAAAAAGAGAAGATGGCATTTAAGATCTTCATGTTCGTCTCACATCCCAGCTTTTTTCCTACCTACCCACCTACCTATACCTACCTACTCTCCCTCTCGCCTCTCCTACTTCTTCTCTGGACCTTTCTCTCTCTCTCACTCACTGTCTCTCACTCTTTTCTCTGGGGCGCATATATATATATATACATATATATATATATCCCATGAGCGAGCGGAGAGATGGTGGAGGAGGGGCGAAAATCATACATACATACAATGCACGCCACACACTCTCACACACACAAAAGAATGAAAATGATTGAATGAAACGGAGGTGCTGACACAAGACTTTTGATGCATAAAAAAACAGAACAGGCGTGACGGGCTACATAGCAGGAGACGTCCTATACGTCCTCGCGCGCCGATACCCGGACCACGAGTACGAGTACGCGGCGCTGGTCCGGTCGTCCGAGGCGGCGGGCAAAGTGCGCGCGGCGTACCCCCGCGTGAGGGTCGTGATGGGGTCCCTGGAGGACGCGGATATCTTGAGGAGGGAGGCCGCTTGGGCGGATTTGGTGTTGCGTGAGTTTTTTTTTTAGTTTTTTTCTTTTTTTCTTTTTGTCCCCGTGTTTCATGAAGCATATCCCTGCCCTTCCTTCGAGTAAAGTGAAGTAAAGTCAAGTAAAGCCCACACACTGTCGGGTGTACTACTTGGCTCAAACCTCCCTAGGTTAGATAGGTAGATGCTTTAAGCACCTATTGACACCTTCCCGGCGGGGGGAGGGGGGGATGGTAGGGAGAAGAGGGAAGGAAGGAAAGGGAGAGAGAGAGTGTGGGAGAGAGTGAAAGAAGGGGCTTTTGTTTTTCTTAAAACAAAAACCTCCCTTGACACTCACTATCTCGAGTTACAACGAACTAAAAAACTAAAACAAAAACTAATAAACCCCTTTGATTGATTGATATCATAGACGCAGCAGACGCATCCGACCACGTCGGCGCAGCCGTCGCCATAAGCGAGGGTCTCCGTTTCGTCTCCTCTGGCCAACAACACCACGACGTCACCCATCCCACCACTGCGTCCAATCCCAGGGAGAATAAGGATAACAAGAAAAAGAAGTACTGGCTCCACACGGGCGGCAACGGCATCCTGACGTACTTCGACACGTCAGCGAACCGCATCGGCTTCCCTCCGTCGTCGCCGGAAAAGGTATTCGACGATCTCGAGGGGGTGGCCGAGCTGACTTCCTTGCCCGACGAGGCCTTCCATCGGAACGTCGACAAGATCGTCCTCGAGTGCGGGACCGTGCATGCCGATAAAGGGGTCAGGACGGCGATTGTTTGTCCGCCTACGATTTATGGTATGTGTTCCTTTCCCCCGTCTTTTCCCGTGTTTTCCCGTCTTTTTCTGCACACTCGCCCGCACAAAGCACCAAATGTAGAAGCTTTTTTCGGATTCCGGCAACTGCCCCAAGTAAACTGGGAAAGGTTAAAATTAATAATTCCAAAAAATAGGTAACGGCCGCGGTCCCGTCTCCGGACGCAGCCGCCAGTGCTACGGGATGGCCAAGTTCATCCTGACAAAGGGCCAGATACCCATCGTGGGTACGGGACAGTCCAAGATGAATAACGGTAATTTGTCCCCTGCCTCCCTTCCTCCCTCTTTTCCTCCCTCTCTCCCTCCCTGCCTCTCTCCCTCTTTTCCTCCCTCTCTCCCTCCCCTCTCTCCCTCACTCTCTCCCTGGAGTTGGTTCAACAAATCTCACATCTCCCCCGCCAACAATCAATATAGTCCACATCTACGACCTAACAGAAGCCTACATCGCCCTGATCGAGGCCGCCGTGTCGGGGAACGACTCAGCCGAGCTCTGGGGCGAGCGGGGCTACCACTTCGTCGTGACGGGCGAGCACACGTGGGGCCCGCTCGCGCGCCTGATGGGGCGGGTCGTGCACGACAAGGGCCTGTCCCAGACCGAGGAGCTTGAAGAGTACAAGCTCACCCGGGACGAGGCCGTCGAGTACGCCGGCTTCGAGGCGCTCAGCTGGGGCCTCAACGCCTTGACGAGAGCCCGCAGACTCGAGAAGTATCTGGGCTGGAAGCCGCGACATCCCTCGCTCGAGGAAGAGGTCCCCGGTATTGTGGAAGCCGAGGCTAAGAGGTTGGGATTACTGCCTTATTAGACGTCTCTTTTAATCTAGGTTAAAACAGGGCATATATGCCAGGATTGAGTATGTTGTATATGAGTACATTGCACCGGCTTTTACTTTGTCCCTCCGAGTGTTTCATGGCGTGACATCTGAATGTTTGGTGAATCCCCTGTCTTTGAAAAACTTCAGCGCATATGATAGTCCTCACTTGTCCGATCGTTTCTACTCTGTATGTCCCTCCTGGTATATTTAGTTTGTACCCTCATGATCAAAGAAGATAACCTGAATAGTGATATCGTCTCTGATGTCTCTGGCATTTGGATAGCGGAACGCCATTGCGCCCCTGACCATTTCCTCGTCGGCTCCACCGAGGCCGTTGCGCATAAGGTGAACGGCAACGTTGTTGTCGCGGAATGTGGCCTTGTCCTCGGTATATTGGCATCGCTGTGTCCAGCCTAGCACAGTCGGACCGAAATCCCGCTTTGCTGGCTCATCGGGTTGAGCGGCCGACGCGCCCTTCTTTTGACGGTCAAGCCACTCCCCGACGAGATCGACGGCCTGTTTGCTGGACATGGTATCCCAGAGGCCGTCCGTGGCGACGATGACGAAGCTCGGCCGCCCTTCCTCTGGAGCCGGAATTGGTGTGCTCGTGACGAGAGGCTCGGCAGTGACGTAGGGTCCATCCTTGTACTTCCCGTATGCTCTGGGTGATGGCAGGCTTAGCCCGTTGAAGTGATAGCGAAGGTTCTTCTTGAGCTCTGCCGTCCACTTCCACATACCGTCGCCAAAGGTGCGGGATGGTTGTAGGCCCCACACACGGCCGCCCTTGATGATGTCCGGCTCGTCGGGGAACTGGGCCTTGATGCGTGCCACCTCGGACGGCGTGGCACCTGTGCAGTCCTCCGAGAGCTGGGTAGTGACCCATTTGCCATCTGCCCCTCTCTGGCCCAGCACGGCGCGGCAGTCTCCAGTCGAGGCTACGTGTAGCTTCCGCTTCTCGGGGTCGAAGAGAGTGAGCAGCGCGCAAGCGCCGGCGTATGCGGGCTCCAGACGTCTGGCCTTCTCCGCAAACGGAAGGTCGCTCTCGATGGTAGACGTGGCCGACTTGACCAATGCATCGTCGAGAGTAATGAATGCATTCTTCAGCGCCCGCTGCACGAGCTCATCCGGTACGTCTGAGGAGCTGTCGCGCTTGGCTTCCTCGAGCGACTTGCGCACAAACGGCATGAGCTGCGTCTGCAGCAGGGAAGAGAGCTGCCAGCCACAGTGGCCATCGAAAACGGCCCAGGCCATCCATTTACCGTCCCCCTTTCTGGCGCCGAACGGGCTGCTGAAGCTGCCGTGAATGAATGCATCCTCACACGGACTGTTCGAGGCTAGCTGTGCGACATCGTAGCGGCGAACGCCGCCCGGTGCATTCCGGACAGTGAAGGCATGTTCGTTCAGTAGTGCGTCGACCTCTTCCGAGCTTGGCGGCGTGGTGTACTTGACCTGGTCCGAGACGCCGAGTCTGTCAAGGTCCGGTGCTCTGCGATCGACCAAGGAGGTGATTGGTGTCTCAGGCTTGTCACCACCCTTTCCATTGCGATACAGGACCCAGCCCGAGCCCAGGCCGGCAGCAAACGAGATGACACCTGCGCCGACGGCCGCGGGCGAGCTCGTTTGTCTCGGCTTGGAACTTGTGCTCGAAAATCGCGGTGAGTGGTGGTGCTGGTGACGGTATGGCAACGTGAGTGTCGGACGTGGCCGTTGGCGGATCACCGCGCGTGACATCATCTTGTCAAGATATGTGATAGACAAAGTCAAAAGCGCAAGGCCGGAGAGGGACACCTAGATAGCAACGAACCACTCCAGACCCCAATCTCCTGCACAGGTGCACCGGCCGGACGACCTCAATGAGTTCCAATGGACGCCCTGGTTCAATCCTTGTCCGGACCGTGGTGTAAACTTTAAAGGCTGATGAAGAGGCTTGATGGCGTGTTTGGACACTGGAAAGATGTATGCCCATTGCCCAGGCAGGTGTGGCCGTCCGTGTTTCTGCTGACTTTCATGGGCCAATAGTCAAGGTCAAATCAAATGTCTGAAGCTCGGACCATCTTGGCCGTTGAATTCCAACAAAAAGCAATAGCGATGGGCGTCATGCCTACCATTCTCATCGCACCTTACATATTTTTTACCTGGGCTAGATACTTCGATAGCGTGGGATTGGACTGGAAACCGCAACACAGGAGTACATTCTCAAGTTCTAACCTTATGCCCCATATTGTTCTGTTTTTGTACTTCAAATGACATTTGTGTTTAACGCGGGATGGCCAAGGCCCAAGAGAGCCAGACGCGTTGGTTTTCTCACGATTATCTCATCATCTAGCTCCCGACATCAGATACAAGTACTGATGTGCACCAAGCACGTCTAGATACACCTCTACACGCAAAACTGGTGAGATACGGTACCAAATGACGGGATCGTCCCGTTGCTTCCTAGTCTAGAAACTCAGCATATAGGTAACCTAACATAGGTTAGGTTAAATACAGCTGTGCATCCTACTCAGGGTCTCGTGGGGAAAACCTGGGGTATCTTTACTGGGTTAGAAAAGTGCTATCTAAGGTGAACCCTTAAAGAGTTAAGAGCCTCGGCTTTATCCCAAGCCGTCTAAAGTGGGTAAGGTACCTTCTACCTAGGTTAGGTGCTTGATGTGTGGGCGGCACCCACGCACCCACTTCTGCGGGGCCGAGTTAAGAGCTGTCCTTCTCGAATCTCACCTCATGAATCGGATCTGTCACGAAAGAGAATCCATAATTGACCCGGCTGATCGTTTCGCGTCGAGAAAATAAAGAAAAGGATATAACATTGACATTCCACGTGTTCGATTGTCCCGGTAACGACTCTTCCAGGAAGATCGTAGCAGATTAGTCCTCAAAACATCATCACCATGGCGGACTTGATCAAGGTCTCGTACTCGGGCCGTATAGCCACCATCACAATCGACAACGACAAGAAACTCAACGCCCTGAACCTGGAGGGCTACTTCGTCCTCTCACAGGCTCTCCGCGAGATCGCTACACGCGACGACATCTACATCACCATCCTGACCGGAAAAGGCCGCTACTTCTCGGCGTAAGTTTTTGTCTATTTCCACCGCTGAGATGGGGCGTAGGCGGTGCGGCGCCTTTAACCTAGATTATATGTCGGCCTGCCGTGGTGTATCATTGGGAACGCGAGGCTCATCACCGCGCGCTCTTGATACCTACTTAAGCCAGTTTTATATCACGCGGCTGGTACAATATATATACATATCTACAAAACACAAGCCAAGGGAGCTAATGAAAACAATAACAACTCAGCGGTGCCGACGTATCCGTAGGCCGTGCCGCACCGGCGGATTCGAACGCGGACCCATACGAGGTATGGCTCCGCAGCTTCGTCGCCAACAACCTCAACGTGACCCAGGCATTCTACACCCACCCAAAGATCCTGATCGCCGCTCTCAACGGGCCCGCTATCGGGCTCTCGGCCGCCCTGACGGCCCTCGCCGACTTCGTCTATGCGGCGCCCCACGCCTTCCTGCTCACGCCCTTTTCGTCCCTCGGGCTCGTGGCCGAGGGCGGCGCCTCGCGCGCCCTCGTCCAGCGCCTAGGAATCGCAAAGGCCAACGAGGCCCTTATCATGAGCAGGCGCATACCCGCCGAAGAACTCCTCGCCGTTGGGTACGTCAACAAGATCATCCCCTGCGAGAAAGGGGATGATGCAGGATTTATGCAGCAGGTCCTCCGCGAGATCGACGAGCGCCTCGGCGATCACCTCATCGGCGACTCGCTGATCGGCATCAAGGCCCTCATCCGGAAGCCCGAGCGCGACGTGCTCGATAAGCAGAACGTCGCTGAGGTCTTCGCCGGCCTGGACCGGTTCGTCAAGGGGATCCCGCAGCAGGAGTTCCAGAAGATCGCCTCGGGCCAGAAGAGGCATAAGTTATAGTTCGGACGAGCGCGTGTGGGTTCACGATACTGTAAACAGGGCGCGAGCGAATAGGAATTTGTCGGTCGTTTGTGTCTAATCTTTTCATGTCGAGGGTTCTTTTGCGAAGATTTTCATTCAGTTTTATGCCGGGGCATTTTGGGTACCGGCCATGACACAATAACGGCATTATGATCAATATACCTATGTGGGGTATTATGCGAGAAGACCAAACAACAGACTCGTCCGCTTCCAGTACTCCTCCGATGCTTTGACTAGGCGGCGCTTTGCCTCGGCATCCAGATCAATCCTCTCTGCTACTTTTGACTCGAGTTCCGTCAGCGGCTTGTCTTTGCCTGGCTCGGTGTCGTGTGCTGCAAAGTAGCATTGTAGCAAGTTGATGTCAAACAGCCACTGGATGAGGATATCTTTGTTGGGTTCGGATCTTCGTGAAGTTTTCTCACTCTCCTTTTCTGTGTTTCCTTCTTCCTCCGCCGGTTGATTGGCACCTTCTTCGCCCTCCGGTTCTGTTGTAGGCTCCATTGGCTCTACGTCTGTGTCCTCTGTAGCGAGTTCCTTATGCCAAACATCTGCCAGCTGCCTGCTGAATGTGAGCTTTAGAGTCTTCACAGCCGCAGGTGTCCAGAGATCCACCCCAGCATCGCCCATTGAGCCTGCCAGGTCTTGTAGGAGCTTAAAGGTGCAAGAGGATGGCTGAGTTGGCAGGGCCGGCTCGCCCTCCCACAGGGCCTTGCCAGCCACACGTCTCCTCGTCAAGCCCGTGGCAGCGAATTCGTCGCAGGGCGTCCGGCCTACATGTTTTGCCAACTTTACTTGAAGTGAGGGGACGATTTTCAAGCCGAAGGACCGCACGCCGTCAAGTTTAGGTAGGCGGCTCCGAATATCCCGCAAAATTCGTAGGATATACATGGCGACCGGCCCACTGTTGGCCCCATTCTTCTGACCCTCCCATGCTTCAGCGAGCTGTTGGTCCAAGTCGGTGAACGCTTTTATTAATGTCTCGTTCAGTCTTGAGTGCAGCAGCTGAGGATCATTCTTGCTCAGGAGGGCCTGCCTCTCCTCGATGACCTCCTCGTCTTCGATGTCGTCCACATCGTTATCCCATCTCTGCCTCTCGAGCTGTTCTACCAAGTCGCCAACGTTGTCGATAATGTGAGACCATGATTCAAAGCTGGTAACGGCTCGGGCCACAGCATCGTTTCGCCCGTATACGCGGGAAAGGACTACTTGCGTAACCTGTGCAGCGCCGACCGAGAGATCCATGTCGAGCATCTCATCACCCCATAGGCTGTGCTGTCGGTCCGTCACGCCTGGCTTCCACGCGTCCAAAGTAGCAGCAACCTCAGAACCGATAAGCTTGAGCTTCGCGACCTTGGTTTCTACCAGGCGCAGGAGATGGTTGTTGATGGTTTCGCGCAAACCGTCGAGCATCGCAGATGGATCAAATCCTCTGACCTTTCCGCCATCTCGGATCCATTGCTGTAGTGTGCTTGTCCGCAACTCCACGATGGCCTTGAAATCGGTGATATGCTCTAGTGTATTCCCCAGCCCGGCAAGAACAGTCTCTTCTCCCTTTCTTGCCCAGCCTGTAAGCATCTCCTTGACTTGCTTGCCGTCTAGGTCGTCATGTCGTATGAAAGGAGTGAAGTACCGAATCTCGTCGCCGCACCATCTTTCGTAAATATCGAGCCGGAGACCTTCTAGACTGCGCAACGATTCGTCAGCCAGAAGCGGCGTCCTCTTCAGCTCCAGTAATGCCTCGGGGAGCCGGTTGGGCACTAAAGCCTGTACGTCCACTAGTGTTTTGGTAAACAACTCGAGGCCCCTGAGAACGTGATCAGCGCCTCTGTCTTTGCCATGCTCTTCATAGTCAAATTCATAAGTAATCGCTTCGGCTCTGATGCTCAAGAACCGTCGTAGGACATCACGCGTCACGGAACTCGATGCCAGGCTATAGGCGGCCAAGGCCTTCATGATGTCTGTTATGCTCACCCGCTCCCCAGTCCTCTGCAACACTTTCTCGACCGCGCGCACCAGTTTCCTCCGTGACGCATCCAGGCTCTTCTTCGCAGCATCGACTGCACTGCGAGTCTCGCCATCCAAAGACTTCAGATCCCCAAAGCTAGAGACGAGCAAGCGGCTGAGAACGAAGACCTTCGCGGCCAGCACCAGTCTGTCGCCTCTACTTCCCCCGGCGTCCCTTCCCGCGCCCGTCTTCAACAACCGGCCGACGGCCAGCCCGCAGGACCGGAGGATCTTGACACGCGCCGTCCGTCCGAGAACCTTATCCGCGTCCTCGCTGCCGCGGAAGCGCGTTAGCCCCGTGACTTTCTGGTCGACGATGGCTCTCCCGCACTGACCGCCCATGTGGCCCAGCACCTCCTGCGTCGCGAGCATGTCCTGTCGCATCTGGACGATGGTGTCGGCGGTGCCGAGAAGCTGGCGGTAGCTCGTGCCAACCTGGGTGCGGAGACGCGCAGATTTCTCGTCGATTTCCGAGTGCAGCTGCTTGTGGATGGCGCGGATCTGGGGCAGCGTGTAGCTTGTGAAGATCTGGGCTGAGCTCGTCAGCGTCGAGGTGTCCGGTGTTGCCATGGTCGGTGCACGGGGAAAGAGCTTGGGATGGGGCCCTGTCGATGGGGTTTATGGCTCGTTGCTACCGCTCGATCATCGATATCGGCGTGTCGGGCAGGTATACGACCCAGGCAGCGTGTCTGTTGAATTGTGAATGGCTTCGTGTCCTGTTACTGAACAGCTACGGCGGTTTCAGGGAACAACCTCCCAAAGGCTGCATGTCAATACGTACTGTGGTAACGAGGAATCTTAAGCGATTCGTACTGTGTACAGTTGTACTGCTGTTCTGAGGGCATCATACACATGTGGCCTAACCTAACCTAGACTGCTTTAACCCAGCACTTACTGATAAGACAGCTTGGGTACTACAGCAATGCGAGCGAAGCTGAGCACTCCCTCAGCTAAACGGTACGATGAAGGCTATTTTATTATTTTGCTGTACTAATGCATCTCTACTTTGATGTAGTGTAGTTAGAAGAACTGGGGCGGTGCGACGGGCCTGGAAGCTAGGTACTTATCATATACTCGACTAACAGTATACAGAGCAGATGGTGCAGTTCTTCCCATAGGACTTCATTGCATGGCTATCTTATATTTTACAGCAGTACAGCGTACAGCAGTACAAAAATCAAGATCCCAATAACACATGTTACCTACAACGGTTTTGTAAGGCCTAAAGAATGAAAAAAGAAAATGCTCTGTTACGAAAGCAGAAGAAATAAGTGATGAGAGTGGGACTCGAACCCACGCGGATTGCTCCACTGCGAAATTTGTTCAGATCTCCTGAACGCAGCGCCATAACCACTCGGCCATCTCACCGGCTTGATTGACTAATAGCAACCTGCTAGGGTATAAATACTGCACAGTAAAGTTGCATGGCTTGATGACAGCCAGATGAACTGAGGCATTTCAACCTGTTGGTTGAAGTTCTCTTCTCTAGCCTAGGTCAGTACCTCATGTTTCTTTCTTTCTTTTTTCTGACCTGCTCTGCACATGGGAAGCTACCTTGCAACAAACCTTTGCTTGAGGCATAGGCAAGGTCCTACTTGGGCAGTGCTGAGGTCCCGCGACTGTTGTCATTGCCAGTTGGAGCCAACCTTGACTGATCTTACAAAAGGTATGTAGCGTGCCTACCGTGATCACTCGTTCTTTTTCAGAGCAGTTGCTTCTCCTACAGTCTAACCTACAGATATCTCCTCTCCACCTCTGTGAGTTCCAAGTGCTTACATTGCTTGCTTACATGCTTACCCTTTCATTTTCCTTCAGGAACTGTGGTCCTGTGATCACTGCCTTGGGGGCGTTACACGCTGACTTAAACCATCCCAAGCCTAAACTAAAAGGAGCAGATTGCGATGAGGGCACCGAAAGTCCTCATAGTTTCGTTCCCGTGACACCAAGGAATACCCCGGAAGCTGTGGTCCTAAGGGCCTGGCGTGGGCTCAGCTCGGCACGCGCATCTCAAATTCGCATGCAGTTGAAACCCCTTCTATCTCTATGAATTATTTATTCCACTCTTCTAGCTGTATAGGCCCTGCTGACTAAGAAAGGGGTTGCCAATGAGTTGCCATGTGCCCACCAGAAGCTAAGCATATACACACGCCTTTCCGAGACGGTACAGGGTCTCGTTTCATCCCCCATGGCCCGGGATTGCCCAACAGATTGCCGAGGTGTATCCATGGCGAGAGGGGCAAAAAACCATCTCATGTTCAAGACGACTCTGGGGAGCGCCGGCAATACTAACAATGGCTTTCGTGGATGTCTACCTTCGAGACATGCTATCGCCAAGGGTTCGGCACCAGCTCTGCAGCTGCTCCTGCGAATGTGGTTTCCCTTGCTCTCTCACGCTGGCCATGGCGCGTTGGTCACCTAGAATCAGCGACATCAAAACATGGTTGGATAGCCTTACTGACTGCAGTTGGATAGACTCAGTAGAGCGAGGCAAGCGAGCTAGGAATCAGGCGACTAGAGAAGCCGTTATAGGCCCGATTAACCCTCTAAGTTCCGGGTCTGTTGGAGATACAAAGTCGAGATCTTCAGGTCATTGGTATCAGGCATCAGGCAAGAGGTATTAGGCATTAGGCATTGGACGCGCATCACTCGCTCCTTTGCGTTCGTCTCGCTGACATCCGCACAAGAGTAAATAGGGTTGTAGTTTGGGTCCAGCACGTTAATCGCATAAAACTCACTCTCGGGACCTATTTTTCTTACTGAACATGGGATAAGCATCTTGAGCAAATTCAAAGAATTCAAGATCGACAGCTTAGAACCCCGATGTGATAGCGGATGTTCAAAAGTGCTCCATCGCAGAGTTGTGTTGTGGTATCGCTGCTATGGACCACATGCCCAGGCAATGTAGTGTGCTCAGGCAAGGTAGGTAGTGATAAGAAAGCTGGTTTGAGGTCGCCAAACTGCTCTATGCGAATGAAATATGATTCCTTTTCTCCCTTTTCCCATACTTTGCACATCTGACAGACTAAAACGGCAGTCATTATACTTCGGTTTAGCCGACGTAGCCATTTTCAAAGAAGGGCTAACCTAGCGACGGCGGATGATGGCCTGGAAGAAACGCATGGGCCGCCATAGGTATGACGAGTACGACTCTGTTTATCGTTGCTTGGTTTGGGCCAACTATAATCCACATGATATCATGTGAGGAGCCCGATGAATGGTGGAGAGATACCCGTGCCCAGATATGATCAACTTCAGACACACAAAACAGTGTCCTGTCTTCCCCGCATCTTTCACGAGTAAATATTCTGAGCTTGGAGCAGCAGGAGGAAATGTGATATGGCCCATGTCCTGTAACATGGGTTTCCTACTCACGGAGTGGGAAGTGTCTTGCTTAGGAGGGTCTACGGTGCAGGAAGGGTACCTAGGTAGTGTCTCTCTGGAATATCAGAACTTTCCGCAGGCGCCGTGGACAAATGGGCTCATCTAGGAGCTGTCCTTCCTCCCCAGCTCTTGCAGCATGTATGTAATTAACGGATACCAGACACGCAACTGTTACGTTGTCAACGCCATGTCTATATATCCCGCGCCTTGTACTGCCAGGTCTCCACTAGATGAAGGTTTTTTGACAATGGTCGGAAACGATATCCGGGGCGGAAATTGGTGCTTCGACCGAAAGTTCCTGTCGTACAGCAGTGTGCAGGAGACTGTCAGAGATATTCTCGAGCGTGAAGCACTACCTAGGTTACCTAGTTAGAGAAACAGACTACTGCTGTGAGCTCATGGACTTCGCCGTTCACCGGTCTCCGCGTGCGGACCATAGTTTGGACTTCAAATGACGAAGAGCAGCCCTATTAAAGGAGAAGGAAACCTTCAGCCGGCTGGTAGCTGTCGATCGCAGTTTCTCGCTCTTAATGCTCTCAGCTTAACAAAACATGCCCTACAAGTATGCTGTAATACTATCGCGGTAGAGCGTATGGAGTAGTGACCCGATGGGAAGTTGCCGGATTGGACTCTGGAGATAAGAGATAAAGCTGCTGTACTTGTAGGGGGATGGGATAAAAGCAGCATTCTCGGACCTTGCGCTTTAGGTTACCCGAGATGTGCATCGATACCCTTAAGTAGCACTGGGCGTCTTCCTCCACTATCATTGCTTTTTTCTCAACTCGATCTCGTTTTGGCTTCTCGCTATTCGAAGAGAGACGGTAGCATCAGTGTACACATCGTGCACGAGGGGGCCACAACAGGCAACGTGCAGCTGATAAGGACATCGCAGAACTTGGACAATCTCCAAAGGCGGACCGTGTTCTTGAGAGGGGCCGAGGGTCACGATGCAACACCCCACGTCACTAACCAGACTAAAATCTTAGCTTGATGCGTTGGAAGGGTTTGAGAAGCCTGTGAAGAAGGAGTCCGAGGGACAGGCAAGGCTGGTTCCCCACAACACCAAACACCTTTTTGGACAGTTGCCAGCAGGCCGGTTGGGCACTGGTTAATATCATGCCAAATTGGTAGGGTCGATATGAGTTGGATACTTGTGCTCGGATTCGGCGCGGGGATTTACGGAGCATTTAAATGAAGGGACAAATAAAATGGCCTTGGAAGTTGATTTGCGTTTCGGGTTACCCTCATGTAGTTACCCACCTACAGGATGTACTTACTTAACCTTAAGGCGTGACAGATATCACCCGATCGTAAGTAAAATAACAGCTGTACTATGCTCTCCTCCACCTAGTCTACTGAAACTGTTGAAGATTTTGTCTGTGATCTGCGATCCCCCATTTTCATGGTCCGATTTCTAGTCTACCTCCTGCTTAATTTGGAAGGAAATAAGCAAAATTTGCCTCTCCAATGTTATATTAACCTAGGAGAATCCTATGTGGGTTTCTTTCGACACCTACACGTTATTTGCAGAGAACATGCAACATTTTAGTATGGGATTGTTACTGTGAGTTACCACAGTACACCCTGGACAGAAGAGAAGGCCCTTGACAGGATTTTTTTCACAGAGTTTGTTGGAGCTCTGGCTGGCGTGCCTGGTTTGCTACCACGTATTAAGAGCTTCTTATCTATTCTCTGATCCGGGAGGCTACATCATCTATATTGAACTCATAATAAGTTTAATAATTGGGCCGGTGACTTGACCAAGTTCTCATATCATAAACCAATCGCAACACACACACACGTGACAGCTATCGCCCGAAGGGTAGTAATGAAATCAAACAGCTAGCCTTGATAGGAAGATGCAGGGGCTTGGCTGCTTGGCCGATCAGGCTCCGGTGCTCCGCGACCACATGTACCCCCGCTTTACCTGCCCTTGAGGACAGCGGGAAGGTACAGCTGTCCCATCCATGCCAGGCTGTATGTGTCATTGCCAAAAGCAAGAGCAAGATTGTGGTCACCGTATGCTGTACAGTAGAATACTAGGTAGACTACATCTCGGACAAAGTCAACTCGTCGTCATATCGGCTTTGTCTTTTTCTCTTCTCCTACCTCCCATCTTAACTCCTCATATATTTACCAAGCCTGGCGCGCTTGGGTACATACCTTAAGTATTTGCCACCTGCTCTAAGCAGTGAAGTCATCAACCTAGCCAAATCCTAGTTCACCTACCTGGTAGACTAGCTACCTACCTCCCTATGTGGGTTACTGTATTCTGTACGCCTTGTTCACAAGTCAGCCCTCCCTCCGGAGGAATAGAGCAATGAACCACATGCGCCTTGCCGAGTCAATTCCGCAGTAAAAGGATATTTTGGATCTTACAGCAGTACAAACTTTCCATAATAATCGCAGACGCACATAAGAGTCAGAATCTTCATACAGTCAGAATCTATCATACAGTCAGAATTTATCATACCTGACTGCCTCCCACTCCGCGAACCTAGAGGTGGATGGAAAGAACTGTGGAATGAGCGTGCGACGTCACTTTCGGCCTCACAAAGCACATCCATCCAACTACCTGGGACTGTGAAGTGCTGCCCACGAAGAGGAAACAGTCGCGCCTACCTCCGTACCGCCTTGCGCCAGCCAGCAAATGGCTCTACAACCTCTCAGGACTCAGACCACAGGACACCTGAGACGAGGGAGCTGTCAGAAAAGGATCTCCTATTATTAGCCCAACCGCTCTACAAAGACTACCGGCAATGCGCCCCATCGACGTCCACACTTGATGTACATTTCATACCCGTTTACCATCGCTACCGACAGTGCGCCCTGCATCTGAAGGCACGGGAGAGAGAAAGAGAAGAGGTTCCGAAGCGCACGACTCGTATCAGACCTGCTGTAAGTGGACATTTGGCCTATTACATTCTAGACTACCCACGTAGGCTGCGCGGCAATTGGGCTGGGCAGCTGTTCCTTGCTGGGATGTGTAATTGACTAAAAGTGAATTTTCTAGCATCGCGCTGCGTCCCGCACCTAATTACTCTTTATTAGCAGTAATTTGGTGAACCCTTGAGCGGACCCCGACCCAGTTGGCGTGACTTATACATATGTAATAACACCTACAAGTAACAATGATCACCCCGAGATCGTTTCTCCATGGTCGGAAGCCTGCACCTTCGTCTTCGCCGTCCTGTTACCAAACCTCCGCACCTCCATCAGCCTCTAATCCACGCTCGTCACGTTCTGCGGAAACACATTTCAACGAGATTTACACTGACAGAGTTCCACCACTACATAAGCCGGACACTCAGGAACCACCTACAGCCATGGCCACAGTCGCCACACGGCCGACAACGCCGTCGAGCGCTGTACAGATTCCCGTCCAGAGGAAACACAAGACCGATTTCCGCCGGGAACGCCAACGGTCGTCGTCGGGGTCCAGAGCCAGAGATATCCACTCGCCTGATGCCATACCACCCTCAGTTGCAGCATTGCTTGCCATCACCAACATTCCACCCCCGAGTCGAAGGAGGAGTCTACGGCAAAGAGAGAAGAATGGTCCGCGCATGACGGTTGATTCCATCGTACCGCGGTCCAAGGTCTCAGAGAAAGATCTCAGCCAAGAGCTTCGCTTCGACCTGAATGCAGATCTGTATGAGGATGATTCGAGCCTGGCTTCATTTGAGCGCAGCCCCTTGGACTTTCTTCTCGCACCTCTAGGTGATCTCGGGGAGGAAGTGGCGTCAGTGCCAATCGACAGCTGCTTCGCGTCTCCGTCTTCTACACGCACAGGCTCGTTTGATAGTCTGCCGTCACTAGGGGATGCCTCGACACCAAGCGATGCATCGTCGGCCTGCTCTCCAATGACGCCTAGAGGGGGGAAATTCCGCTCGCCTAAGAGATCTCTGAAACCGGTCGCTTCACCTCCGGGAGAACTGCCCGAAGATCCACTGTCGAAGTTACACCTGGAAACCGATAAGTTGGCGCTCGACTCTTTTGATATCAACGCTGCCGCAGAAAGCGACAAGCAGACAAAGGTTCTCGTGCCATTCAAGTCTGCCTTCAAGTCAAATCTCACGGCGTCCCTTCGAGCGCTTCGTTCCGCAGCGCGATCCTTATCCTCCTTTACCACCTCGTCTATCCCTCCCGATGATCTCCTGACTAGATCCATACTCACGATTGATCCGAGGGTGCCGTTTACCGACGAGAGGATGCCGCCCGTGCTGGAAGAGGAGCCTAGTGAGGCGATGAGGCGGTACCTGAATCCCTCCAGCAATGTCCGCCCCGAAGCGCGAGGTTCGTCGCCGTCGCATAGCTATACTGCATCCATCCAGATGCAGACTTACAGAGTACAGCGGTCGAGGTCTGTGCCAAGGACAGCGCGGCAGACGGTTCCTTCCTCCAATTCCAGCAAGGCCTCTACCGTGGCCGTCATCTCACCTGGGCCGCGCCAGAGAGAAATGCGTGAAAATCCTGATTTCATACGGGTCGCGGTAATGGAGCATCTCATGCGGAAGGGGGGAAAGCTTGACGATCAACGGGAGGGGCATGCCCGCTGGCTTCTCCCTCCTAGGAAAACCTCGTCGAAACCATACGAGATCGGACCCGGTGGTGTTCCAGTGCGGTGGATTCCCATGTTTCAAGACGACTAATTTGCCTTCCCGAGGGCCGATGGACCGGGCGAGACCATCTCCATTACGTCACAGTTACGTACAATAAGGTGGTCTTCGCGCAGGCATTAACCTAGCATATCACTGGCTCGAAGATGGAGACCTAGACCCTATACCAGCTCTAAAGTTTTCCACAGGAAAATTATTGCGACATTGACCCAATATTCACGGACGCAAAACATTTAACAGCAACAAGAATGCCCAACTCGACAATTCCAAGTGTCTGGAAATCTTATACGACATTTCTCGTGGTATTCAGCCACCCCGGTTGGGGCCTGCGACGGGACTTGATCCATAGAGGACACTAAGGTTAGAGGCCGTCTAACTACATATGTCGGTAGTTGGGTGTTCGGTGTCGGCCTCGGCGTCCAACAAGCGAGAGCGTGGTCTCTATCAATCCATGCACCTTGCCACGACAAATTTTTGGGTCGAATTTTGGCACGCGACAAGACGCCCGACGCCGGGGCAGATATTTGTACCTCGCCACGGCCCTACGGGAGCGTCCTGATATACGGGCGAACGATATATTTACCTTCACCCTCTTCTCTACCGCCTTGGCAGCCAACGTCATTCCTTCCTTGATTTTCTTTTATCTTCAAACAGCGTTCGATACCACTGCTCAGGCTACTGAATAACTTTATCCCACTGCTCCTTTCTCTCAGCACTCTGATTTAGCTGATCTGAGAAAGACAACACGAAAGAACACTCTCCATTCTTGCTTGGAAGTGCGAATTGGGGAAGTGTTTATCGTAACTTGCATTTTATTTATTGTCTATCATCTTCTCTTCTCCTGCGGGGAGTACAACATACAGCAGCGACAATGGGAGCATAGATGGTGAATCGAGGTTTCCGAGATATTAGCGTGCATTGGTGCGGAGTCAACGGCAGGGCGTTGCATTTCATCTCTTCTGTGCTCACTATGTGGGGGCGTGAGCAGGCTGGCGGCTCCCGTCAAGGCGGGAATACAAGGAAAGATTAAAATGCCGCAAGGCTCACATTTTTGCGCCGAGGTCTGTGTCGGACTTAGAACAGGCGCATCTCCTGTCCCGCCGACATACCAAAATAGCGAAGGAGAAGGAAAACACCTTTAACTCCGATGACGGCCGGCGTTCGCTCTCCGCAGGCACTTGCATACCTGCCTAATCCAGCCGGAGATATTGGGAGCCAGGCCCAATGGCTATCGCCTTGCGGCGTTACGCATGCTTTAACATTGTACTGGCGGTTATGCCGAGCCGCCGTTTCCACTTCGATCCCTTAGTCAGAGCAGAATGGAGCAGGAGAGCGATCTCAAATTCTTCGTGGAAATATTACTATATTATTTATCTACCATATACAAGTTCAGCTACACAGCCAGGGACGAGAGCAATTTACAGACCTGCCTTTTTAGGCACAATGTCAGGATAATTACAAAAAAAGCGGCAAATCCTTATTGTTATGTCTCGACTGTACATATATGCCATTGCTTTATCCTTCCTACATATATTGATGGTTTCATATGCAACTTACATCTCTTAATTCCTGTAGTCTCATAGCTTATTTGGTTTTAGTGAGAGGAGCTTGGAAATGGTGTTGCCAAGGACGGGAACTGCAGTCAAGTCGCCCCGTCGCTGAATTCCAGGGCTAAGTAACATCTGTGTGAGCTGCTGTGGTTTTCTTCATAGAGAGGAAACCTATCACATGGCACTTATTGTGCCAATGCCGACCTGTGCCATCCAGGTGAGCTACGAATGGAAGTGAATGAGTATGTATATAGCAACCGAGAACAGGAGAGCTACTGAGAAAAACGGGAGTGGGCTTGGAGTCTAACAATCCCTTCTAGCTCAATTGCCTTGTAGGTTAAGTGAGTTGACGTGGCGTGAGGTGAGGTGAGGTGGCGTGAGGTAAGGTGAGGTGAGGTAAGAAGCGATTTTGCTTGGGAGACGAAGGTATCAATTATAAGTTAACTTTTTATTATACGTTTAACATTGTCTCTACTGCTGTATTAACCTAACTTTAGGTTAGGTACTACGAGCGCCTGTCAAATACCTGGCCGGACAGAAAGAGACAACGGGTAGGGAGAGCAATACGAACATGTAGGCAACTTGCAGCAAGGTATCTAGGTTAACCTTACATACTGTGATACAGTGCTTGACTTACATACACGTGCACTGTAGCCCTACATACATGTGCACTGTACTGCTGTATCTAGTGCCTATCCACTTAATCGGTAATAGTAAGTCCAGTTCAAGTAGGTAAGGCGCGGTGGTTTCGTACTGTACTTACAATTACAGACAACCTTTTAACCCTACTCTAGGTTACTGGTTTTCTTTTTTTTGCAGGCAGGTCGTAGCTTAACTTAACAAACAGGACTCGCTCATTTACCAGTCCTGATATTTCTCTTTTTCCATGAAAAAAAAAAGGCTGGAGATTAAAGGGAGGAAGAATGGGGAAGGGATCGACAGGGGAAAAAAGAGGGTACCTGCATACACAGCCTCAGTTTGTCTCGGATTTCATCTTCCCCTGCGTGTAAACAAAAAGTGGTTTTTGTGTAATGTACAGGGTTGCTCTAACTTTTCGTACCTACATACCCCGAGACCGTTAGGTTCTAATGCATGATTCCTGGTGGCTTGAAACAAAACAAGCAGTTCTGCAAGAAACATTCTACCTACCTCTGTTTGCCAGGGTGAACACAAAAAGACCAGAAACAATGCAGAAGATTGTTGTTTTATGAGAACATGGTTAAATTCCAGAAGTCAATTGATTGATGGAGAGAAAAACGCCTCTGTAGATAGTACCACTTAGAATGCTTTAAATACACTGAGAATCGATAGGGCCCTGGCCATCTCTGTATCTGACCGTGCAATGCCACAACGCTTTGGTTGCAAAAACCCGCCTGGGATATATCATTATCGAAAAAAGATGCTCTTCTTCGCCCGTCGCAACAGCCCATGAGAGAAAAAACTTGAAGATTTTTATGCTGACACATGAAAAATGTTTTGCTGCGCAATTGCATTGCAGCGACTGTCGTCGTCAGATTGGATCAAATCAGGCCTTTTATCCTCTCGCAATTCCCTACAAAAGTCGAGATGAAAAAGAGAAAGAGGCTCCTTCCTTAGGCGAGGAGAACAGCAGCGACACCGGCGGCAGCGGCGAGGAAGGCGGAGCCGGCCATGGTCGAGGCGGCACCGGTGGGGATGGGCGTGCTGGTCGGGTAAGGGGGAGCGCTGTAGCTACTGGAGGGATAGCCCGTGCCGACGGGGTAGCCGGCGGTGGGAGCAGAGCTGCTGGGCGAGAGGGTGACGGTCGAGTAGCTGACGATGGTGCTGGGGACGCAGGTGGTGTATGTGACGGGGATGACCGACGTGGTGGGGTAGCCGCCGGTAGGGTAGCCGCCGGGGTACGTGGTCAGAGTGGTGGGGTAAGGAGCCGAGGAGTAAGAGCTGGGCACGGGGTAGCTGCTATAGCTGCCGCCGCCAGGAGCAGAAGAGCTGGGATATCCGCTGGGGTAGCCGCTGGGGTAGCCGGAAGGATAACCGGAGGGATAGCCGGAGGGATAGCCAGCAGGAGAGCTCGCGGAGGGAGTGGCAGAGCTGCTGGGGTATCCCGCAGGGGTGGACTCGGAAGGGTAACCCGAGCCAGGAGTGGTGGTAGGAACCGCAGATGTCTCGCTCTCGGTGCAGGTGGTGGTAGGCACGGCACTGGTCTCGGAGGTGACCTCGGTAGGGTACGCGGTGGTGGTGGGGATGGCCTGGGTAGAAGAGACCTCGGTAGGGTATGCCTGAGTAGGGTATCCCTTGCCGGGGCAGTTGGTCACCTCAGGACCGCAAGAGGTGATGGTGACAACATCGGTCTGGTAGACGGTGGATGTAGCCAGAGCGGCACCAGCGAAGAGGGCGACAGCGGAGTAACGCATGTTGATGATGACAATGTAAATTTACAATTAAGATCTAACCTTGTTGTGTTAAAGAACGAATGTGGTTGAAGCGTGAAGCTTTAGAGCGATTATGAAAAAAGAGTGGACGACCGAAGTCAAAGTTTGGCGAGCAAATGTACGAATTGGCTGTTTGAGCTGAAGAAGAAAGGAAGAAGAAAGGAAGAGACTCAAACCAAGAGGTGACAGGTATTAATAGGCCTCTCTCACACACACACACACTCTCTCTCTCTCACTCACTCTCTCTAACCTAGTCTACTGTGTACATACACTACAGAATAGGAGGGCGATCTGCAGACTGCTACGCCGCAAACCCCTGCCGGCTACGCCATTCGGGAAATTACATGCCTCCAGATGGATTAGGTGCAGGATATGTCGACAAGGCAAGCTCTATCATTCGTCAACCTGGTCAGGGGCGGTGGAAGAGATACGGTTAACAAGCGCAGAACAGGCACTTGGTTGCAACCGAGTTCTGAGCGGTCGAGGTTCCATTCTCCTGTTTGGTTGATCCACATGGACCACATGGCTTCTTTTCCCTGCAGAAGTCTGGCTCCGGCACATGCTGATTTAATGTCAGGAGTTTGTGTTTGCTCCAGTTGTAATCAACAGGGCGTGGACTTGACTTCCCGACCATGATGCGTTGCATCTGTTACGATACCAGCTTGCAGTCATGTTTTGACGACCAACGGTCAATAGACGTTCGATAAACAGCTCACCCGCGTTGTTTGCCCATACCGGCCAAATGAGCCGTAATAAGTGGTTGTGCGTGTATCAAAACGTGTGGTGGGGCGAAATGACTCTAACCTGCTATGCGTGTCAAGCTTTTTCATTGGTAAAGGGGCTTTCTCCGCATAAAGAGACGATCTTGTCTTAACAGGCCAATGATGTCCGCGCAGGCCCCAGAGCTAATATTTAACACTTGGTGCTCTGCATAATAGATGGTTTCTGGAAAGTGGTCATGGGTCATGTCAGGCCTACAGGCTGTGAATCGTGATAGGTGACATGGCGCCTACTATTTCCACCTATTAACCCGCAATTTGAGGGTATAACAACCCAATATTACGGATGGTAATTTAGAGATATGAGGCACAGCGACCCATACAACCAATAGAAACCCTCATGTTGCTATCCCTTTACCTAAGAGCCCGCCTCTTCCTACCGTGTGTGTGGCCTCTGGTGTAGTTGATGGTTGCTACTGTTCTGTGTGCTTTACGGTACTGTTATACTGCTGTACAGGCTACAGCAGTACTGCGCAAACGATGAACCATCCGTTTTCAGCGGGAAAAGGAAGTCTGGTTCCGTAGGTCGCCACCAATTCGTGACGCTAATGCAGGAACGCGTTTAACCCATGCAATAAGTTGCAAACCCATATTGACCTGAGCGTCAACGGCGCGTCAACGGAGCACAGCATACAGCAGTACCTACAAACTTGAAAGTTACAGCAGGTCTGGGCTTCCTACATATGAAGATTAATCGTACCGATATTTCCGTCGTCGTAATCCCCGAGTTTTTGGATACGCCTCCGGGATCCAGTTGCTGTGTAAAGGGATTTGTGAGTTGAATAGGTATATCTTACCTTGGACAACAATCACGATGACTGTCGAGGCTCGGCTGCCAGGTCTGGAAGTTCGAGGAGACCCCATGCAGGGAAACCGGTGTGGAGAGTCTGGACCTTCTCCTCTCGTCATGCAGGGCCGCAAATAATGTGGGTTAGCGTCCCTCAAAGGGATCCTGCAATTAATTGCATTTTCATCGGTCTACTGGTGTACTTTCATGCTCTTACTGTGCAAACATGAGAGGGAAATCTCAACAAGGTAACACCAAGAACCACGTATTTTTTGTTTTAAGCATGAAGAATACCTTACGGTATTGTCGTGAACAGCATCACAGTAGTGTAAGGTAGATCGACAAACTATGCTGGGAAGTTAGCAGATCGTCCTCATCTGTTACAACTTACTAGAGGTTTGTACCAACAGCATATCTTAGGTACCCTGTAAATTGCAATACTGATAGAAGTACTTTGTAGCATTCTGTACATGTCAAGGAAAAGGGGCGGTGGGCGGTGGGACGTACAAGTAGGTAATCCAATCCCACAGTCAACAATCATAAGCCGCCCTGCTCCAGTTGCAAAATCTCCTTCTTTATACAAATTTGCCACTCCGAAACCATCTCATGTGTACTTGTAAAGACAAGGGATAGGCATGCCTAACCTGCCACGGCCTGGCCATTGAGTTAGGAAAGGTTTCGGATAGGATGACAAAGGGGGTCGGTTCTTCCAATAATTACCTACCAGCGCCTCATTCTATCGTCTTCCCACGTTTTGGTGTATCTCGAGTCCATGTCGAGACTCGACATTATCGGCTGTCTCTTTATTCTAGAACCGACTTGTGTATCATCGCTCCCGGATGAGCTCATGGACAGCCCCATGGATGATGGTACCAGTTCTGGCCGGGGATCCCCACACCACAGTGGCCTTTGACTGTGAACACAGGACGGTGCCACAACTCAGTTCATCACAGATTGCCCTCAACTGGTGATATGCGCTGCGCCCCTTCTTCTTTTTGCCTCGGCCGAAACTGCCTAAACGATGGCATGGCAGTCCGATGCCATCGCCATGGTTGATGCGTGTGAGCTCATACAATGCCAGCCACGTTTCACATAACTTGTCCCAGCGTCGCGGTCGTGGTCGCGGAAAGGGAGACATGGAACCTTCTCAACACAGCGCATTGGGCTCTAGGTGCACGAGAGTCAACATACAAGTCCCGAGAGACCAGCATGCTACTTGGCCTTTAAGAGCGCGACATCAGCGCCACGCCGACCTCGCGATAATACATCGGTTGGTTCCACGAGAGAATTGCCATACTACTCCCCGCAGTGCATCCACGCTCCACCGTCTCTACAACAGAAACTACCAAAGTAAGTTGCGTCGGAGCAGAATGCCCATTACCGCGTGATGGAACGACTCGCCAGGGGTATTATTACGCTGCCGAACTCCATGCAAGAAGTAAAATGCCAATGCCAGCACTGATTATCTTTAGGGTCAGGAGTACAGCCTATGAATACGGCATCCACAAATCGCCCTATTGAGAGTGATATTTTCTCACAATACCACCCTGACATGTCTGGAGCCTGGGCGTGAGATGCGTGGGCGCTGGCGCTGGCGCTGGCGCTGGCGCTGCAGGCGGTCTAGAATTCCGAACTGTGGCATCCTGTTGGATATCGTCAAATTACGAGATGGCGAGTTGCCACCAGTCAATCTACAGACGCTGCTAACCTAGGTTTTGTACGTTGGATGTGGTGCTGGCTCGGACAAACACTTTGAAATCCCAGGATGACTTCCAGATACTGGCCAGAGGTTGACCAATTAGTAAGGTAAGACATGCGTCTCATATATGCCTAAGTAACCTAGGGAGTTACACATCGACAGCAGAATTCGTGCGTTGCTAAATCACCAGCATGACTGCTTAGTATATTATTAGCCACAACACCTTTTTGAGATGGTTCACTGAATAAGATATAGATCAGATCCAGGGAGTCTTTGTCTGACCAACTGCGTAAGTTTGACCCTCCGTAGTAAATATGATCTCGAACCCACCCTGACTTGGAGTTCTCAGGGCACAGAGTGTGAATGTCATACTAGAAAGTAAATAAATAGTATGTCACGTCACGACGGTCACGTATTGGCCTATTGTGCAACGTCACGGTGCGGAGGAGTGAAGACGAAACCCCGGGTTTTTTCCGGCGGTTGTCCTTGGCGCTAAGGTTAGAAGCTGTTTTGCACTGATCATGTGCCGCGGCGGGGCAATACTGGTATTTGGAGACATGCTGCTGCTATTCACCGCTCTCGAAAACAAGGTGGGGTGTTTATTTGCATGCCATCTTTACTTACCTAAACCTACAGAATACACATGGGATATTTGGACCCGTCCTCTGTTAACATACATCCCCTCTCGTAATTTTGCAGCCTTTCCCATCAGCCGTGATTTACCACGTCGAGAATATATTTCTTCCTGCCCTACCTAATCAGAACACGGATAAACACGCAAGATCTAGGGGGACAAGACACGAATTGGCAGGCAGCTGCGTCACACTTCTCTGACTGGCCCGAAGCCAGACCGTGAGCTTGGTGTTTTGTCTTCCATAGCAGCAGCGGAATACAAACAGGCATCATGGAGTCTCAGGTACCTAAGTTACTTCCCTCACCGTTATCCGCCTCCCCGTCTTCCGCCGTCACTCGGCGCCTTGGAACAACCGAAATATACCTGCACATCATCTCTGATCCTTCGGACCCCTCCAACCATGCCCGTCATGACGAAAGTGGAGTAGAAGGAGTCATGCTAACGGCTCTCGACGTCTGCCAAATAGATCGAGAATGCCATCGAGATTGCCTGGAATCCCACGTCTGACCCGACACTCAAAGGACAAGCTTTCGAATTCCTCAACCAGCTGCGCTCTGATCCACAGGCATGGCAGGTCAGCGTTGCCCTCTTCACCAGGCCGCAGAAGCCATCCGAAGTGGTCCGCCACGTCGCGCTCGAGATAGTCAACAATGCTATCCAGACGCAAACACTCGATATTCACAGCCTCGTCTCGCTTCGGGACACCCTCCTCCGATATGTACAAGCGAATTATATCTCGAGCCAAGCTTCCGAGCCCGATTCTGCTAGTCTCCAAAACAAACTCACCCAGATCTTCACCACCCTTTTCGTCAGCCTGTACAAACAAGGGTGGGAAAGTTTTATCGACGATTTCCTAGCTCTGACTGCCAACCCTGGAAGTTCCCACCGCGATAACCCCGCGGGCGTCGTTCTTTACCTGCGCATTCTTGGATCTATCCATGACGAGATCGCTGATGTCATGGTCGCCCGCCAGAACGACCAGGTCCGAGCACATACCGAACTGAAGGATCTCATGCGAGCTAGGGACCTGGCCAAGATCGCACAGTCATGGCAAGAACTTCTTGCGCAATATGGCAACCAGAATGACGCTATCGTCGAGGGAACCCTCAAAGTCATAGGCAAATGGGTTAGCTGGGTCGACATCGGACTGGTAATCAACGATGCCATGCTCGGTCAGATCTTTCCACTTATAGGAAGAACCAACAAGGCCGGCGGAGAGGACAAGGTCCGCGATGCGGCTGTCGATGCCTTTAATGAGATAGTGGGGAAGAAGATGCGCCCGGCCGACAAGACGGAAATGATTTCTTTCCTCAACCTGCGAGAGATCATCTCGCAGCTGGTTGCAAGCCCGCCGTTGAGAGATTTCAAGGGCACGTCACGCTACGATACGGACCTAGCAGAGGCTGTCGCTAAGCTCGTTAATACCGTCGTGGCCGACCTTGCGCGAGTGCTGGACGATCGCTCTACTGATGACAATACTAGGATGAAGGCCACACAGCTCCTCCACGACTTTGTCCCCCTCGTTTTGCGCTTCTTCTCTGATGAATATGACGAAGTCTGCGCTACTGTCATTCCGTGCCTAACCGACATTCTGCAGTACTTCCGCAAGCTACCAGAACTGCCAAGTTCTTTCGCCGAGACGCTTTCCCCTATCCTGAACGCCATCATCATGAAGATGCGTTTTGACGAGACTTCGTCGTGGGGTAACGAAGATGAGCAGACCGACGAGGCCGAGTTCCAAGAGCTGCGCAAAAAGCTGCAAGTGTTGCAGAAGAGCGTTGCCGCCGTAAACCAAAGCCTATATATAGAAGTCTTGTCAAATCTTGTCGCCAATATTTTCCAGTCCCTCGATGAGCGAGGCTCCCAGCTGGACTGGAGGGATCTTGACCTAGCCCTGCACGAGATGTATCTGTTCGGGGAACTTGCGATGCCCAACCAGGGTTTGAGCACCAAGAACCAGCCTTCCGCCGAAGCGTCCGAGCGACTGTCGGCAATGATGACGAAGATGGTGCAATCAGGTATGTATACGGATTCTCTGGCGCCTCGCAGACAGGCTGCAGTCCGGCCGTGCTAACCCCATTGCAGGCGTCGCAAACTTCCCCCACCCGGCCATCCTTCTCCAATACATGGAGATCTGCCATCGGTATTGTGCCTATTTCGAGTCGCAGCCTGGCATGATTGCCCAGGTTTTGGAGAGCTTCATTAACCTCGTCCATCACGAGCATGCCCGCATTCGCACACGCTCGTGGTATCTATTCTTCCGCTTCGTCAAGCATCTGAGAGCCCAGGTGGGCAACGTTGCGGAAACCATCATCCAGTCTATCAGTGACCTCCTCCCGATAAAGGCCGAGGTTCCTAGTGACGACGCTGATGATGACATGTCTTCCGACGAGACGGACAACTCGGCCGATGCCGTCTTCCAGGCCCAACTCAATCTGTTTGAGGCCATCGGATGCGTCTCGTCCACGTCCACGACTCCGCCAGAGAAGCAGGCCATGTACGCTCGCTCCGTCATGGACCCCCTGTTTGCCGATATGGAGCAACACCTCGAACGGGCAAAGTCTGGGGACGCTCAGGCTGTGCTTCAGATTCACCACATCATCATGGCCCTGGGTACCCTGGCGCACGGCTTCTCAGACTGGACCCCTGGGGCTCAGACCTCCAACCAACGACCGCCCCCTGCCAAGGTCGTCTCCGACGAGTTCGCAAGGGCCGCCGAGGCAATTCTGATTGCACTCAACGCACTCAACGCATCTTCCGACATCCGCGCTGCCTGCAGGTCAGCATTCTCACGCCTCCTTGGTGTTCTGGGCTCTGCTGTGCTCCCGCAACTGCCGCAATGGATCGGGGGGTTACTCTCCCAAAGCTCATCTAAGGATGAAATGGCCATGTTCCTCCGTCTCCTTGATCAGGTGGTATTTGGCTTCAAGACGGAGATTTCGGACGTTCTGAACCAACTGCTTACACCCTTGCTGCAGAGGGTGTTCGGCGGACTCAGGGAACCCATTAGTGGCACGGACGATGAGATTCAGCTTGCAGAGCTGAGACGGGAGTACCTTACATTCCTGGGTGTCATCTTGAATAACGACCTCGGAGGAGTGTTGGTCTCGGAAACCAACCAGGGTTTCTTCGAAGAGCTTCTCGGATCCATCCTGTCTTTGGCAGTCGAGGTCGACCCAGCCTCGGGAAATCTCCCAGCGAGTAAGATCGCATTCAGTCTCTTAACCAAGATGACTATGGTCTGGGGTGGCCCGGATGTGGCAACCATTTCTGCCAACCCCAGCACTCTGGGAAGCCCGTCTCCGGTCATCCCGGGATTCGACCAGTTGATTCTGATCGACCGCTTTCACACGACGTGCTGGCAAGTCATGGCAAACGGCAATTTCCGGCCGTCGGCAGATGCACAGACAAGACAGGTCTTGAACGAGATTGCTGGTCTGGAACAGGCCATCTACCTGAAGACAGGCGAACGATTCATACACCATCTCCGATCCACTCTCTTTCCCCAGCTCGGTGTCAATGGAGACGACTTCCTCCGCTCAATGACTACGTCTAGCGACAAAAAGACATTTGCAAAGTACCTACAGACACTCAAGGAAAACAAGAAGTCATAATGTGCTTAGGAAAGGGGAAATAAACAAAAACTGACACCTAAAAGATGAAGACATAGTGGGTAAGGGGAACCAAAGAAAAAATCCATACACAGTACCGGAAAGTGAATTCTTATGGGTCACGAACCAGATACGGCACTTTCTCTAGTCTATCCCATGCATACACAGGAGTTGAGGGGGGAGGCGGAACAATACCACGACATCGCTCTTGGGGTGCGTGTCTTATTCTCTTGTATTTCGGCTACAACAACATACATAGATGCGACCATGAGAAAGCGAGGTATCGCCCCGAACTTGACATTTGCACTACGGTTACACCTTTTCGATGCTGACATGGTTTTATTCCCTCTTTACTGAGTGTAGCGTCTGCCCTTGTGAGATGCCTGTGCAACAATTTGTAAGCTGTTGATTACAAGGCCGAAGCGGCTTGGTTTTTTTTTCTTACTTTGGCTCGCTGTGCTTTGACGTTTTGCTATTTCTATTTCGCCCCTGTATGTTAAGGCTCAAACCAGAGAAGTACATATGTATGTAGGGAGATAGGTACGTGGTACATTGAATTCTGGCATCGCGCATCATCATCATCATCATCATCATCGTAGCATGTCATCTCATTCATTCGGACTACCTTTGGTCTACAGACGTATCTAGCAGACTTTCCTTCAGGCTCTCTTAATCTACAAAGATCTTGGGCTCCAACTCGGAATAGTGCGAGAAGTAGGACTCGAACAGCTTGATGGCGTGCTCGACGTCGTAGGTGCCGCCCGTCTCGCGGATGCTGTGCATGCTCAGCTGCGGGTTTCCCAGATCGAGGGTCCGGACGCCGAGCTTGGCCGAGAGCATGGGGCCGATGGTGCTCCCGCAGGGGGAGTCGTTGCGGACGACGAAGAGCTGGAGCGGCACGGCGGCGCGCCTGGCCGTCTCCTGGAGCAGGACGATGCCGGGGCTGTTGGTGGCGTAGCGCTGGTTCGCGTTGACCTTGATGACGGTCCCCTTGTTCATCTCGGGCTGGTGGTTGGACTCGTGCTTGCCGGCGTAGTTGGGGTGCACCGAGTGGGCCATGTCGGCCGACACGAGGAAGGAGACGGCCATGGTCTGCTCAAAGGCCGTGCTCAGGTCGATCTCCGGGTCGGAGCTGATGTGCTCCCACGACTTGTCCGAGGACGAGGAGCCGCTGCTGGCGAGGATCGAGAGCCTGCGCACGACCGCCGGCAGGAGGTCCGAGTTGGCGCCGTGCGCCGACGTGGAGCCGATCTCCTCATGGTCGAAGCACGCCACGAGGCGGATGGATGACTCGTGGTCGAGGCTAGAGTTGGTGACGGATTCGATGAGGCCCATGACGCTGCAGTAGGTCATGTTGAGGTTGTCCAGCCTGGCCGAGTAGATGAACTCTTCGTTCAGGCCGCCCAGGCACGACTTCTGCACGTCGTAGAGCACGATCTCGAAGTCGACCACCTCTGCCACCTCCACGGCTGCCTGCTCGGCGATGAGCTCTACGATGTAGGGGTGATGGCGATCCGTCATGTCCTTAAGGGGCTGGAAGGTCTCTTCGGCATCACTCCCGGCTTCCGGCGTCTTGGATTCTCCGACGGGGGCGGTCTTGCCCGCCCTGTTCAGCTCGGCAGCGATCAGACCGGCGATGGGGAACAGCTCGTTCTCCTTGTTCGGGTTGAACTCGGGGGAGCGGTCGAGGTGGATGGCCAGGGTGGGGATCCGGATGATGGGGCGGTCGATCTTGACCAGCTTCTGGACGAAGTTCCCGTCCTTGTCCTTGACGAGGACGCGGCCGGCGAGGGACAGGTCCCTGTCGAACCAGCTGTGCCAGATGCCGCCGCCGTAGGTCTCGACGCCGACCTGCATGAACCCGACGCCGTTCTTCTTGCTCACGGGCTTGACACGCAGGCAGGGGGAATCGGTGTGAGCGCCGAGCATGGCGATCGGGTTGCCGGGCTTCCACTGCTTGCCGATGGCGAAGGCGACGATGGTCGACCCGTTGCGTGTCATGTAGTACCTGCCGCCGGGTTTCAAGGTCGAAGACCAGTTATCTCGCTCTTTCACGGCGGTGAAGCCCGCCTTCTCGAGACGCGTGATGGATTCATGGACGGCATGGTAAGCTGAAGGGAGGGAGAGGAACACGGGGAGCTGTGTTAGCCACATGTGTCGAATTATTGATAGGGATTGGTGGTGGTGGGTGGGCACTGGGCGGGTACCATACGGGTGGGTGATGCGTTGACAAAGTCAAGAAAGTCGAGGGCGGATTTGGGAGGCGCCATGGCGACGGACGAGCTGCTGAAGGGGTATCGTGTCGTTGACGGGATGGAAACACAAGGCGTGGAACAAGTAGATGGGCGCTTCCGGGTGGTGCGCAAGTCGGTGACGGTAGCGCTGGGCAAGGGATGAGGGGTTCTGCAGGTAATGCCAGAGAGCCGGATCGTGTTGCGGCAGGAGCGGAGACCGAGAGGCAATCGAGCTCCGGCGTTCATTTAAGCTACCTCAGCTCGGGCGGTCTATCATTGGGGTTTCCTATCCGAGGTGGGGTTGTCTCGGGATGCAGAGGATCGATCATGAAGGAATGTCTGCCATTACCTTAATTACTGACGTTCTCAATTGCATTGTCCACCACTATAGCTCGGTAGCTGCAAGCCTTCATTAGTCTCCTAACCAATCATTGCTGTCGACCCCTACGAGAGAAAATTCCAAAAGATACGAGGTACCTTACGTAACTTTGCAGCTGTGCAGCAGCAATGAAATTCCAAAACCAAGTGTAGGTACCTACAGGTACTGGATACAGGAGTACAGCAGTACGATTGTACTTTACCCATACCTTGGCATGTGAGGACGGGTTGTTCTACTAGTCCTTTTACAATTTCCTCATGAGATCTCTTCCTTATTTAGCGCCGTTCCCGCTCCTCTAGCGCTTTCCTTACCAAGATGTACTTTGGACTCTGGAAAGACTGTGCTGTCCACTCAGTTGTGGATGTGCAAAAATGTCTGATCTGCGGCATTGAAGTCATATGCAACCAATAATTGATATCTAAATATACTATGTATGCCCATCCAGATTCCACACATATCCCAGGACAGCTAGGGGTAATGTACCTACATAGTAGTTAGTGACCCAAGGTTAGTAAGGTACCACCCAACACTGTTATGTTGCAGGACCAAAGTAGGTACTCGGGGTGAAAAATAAATAAACAGTTTACACATTGATACATTGCAACTTTTGACTATGCTTAGGCTTATTCTTAGTAAGTCTTAGCCAACCTCTTGATCTTTGTCCTGTATGGTTGTAACCTTATCTTCTAAGCCACAACAGGGCAATTGTGAAAGTATATAGTATGACAATAGGCGGTAATACATATAGAACAAGAGGGACACAGCTTAGCCACATGACTGACTGAACACAAGACTTAGATAAGACACCTTAAGGTTCGAGTATTTCCCCTCAATTCACATTGTTAAGTGGTTGGATACACAAAACAATTTAGCGCCAACAACGCACAGAGGTGGAAGGTGGAAACAGATGTTGCGTTAGGCAAGGAGGTAACTGTTACTACTGGGCGTACGTACTTTACTTAGGTACATAGCTACCTATGTAAGTAGTCATCACAACACCAAAATTACCTAAGTAAAGTCAACACAGCATCATACTCGAGTAACAGGAAAGGAGAAGTTACGCTGCGCAATGCACAGGGCAGACATACAGGACAAATTTTTCAGGGTTTGTTGTCATGGCCACCTTTGCCTGCAAAGTTATGTATTCTGCTGATGCAGGGTGAAGTGGCAGAGAGAGCACTTCACCGCTAAGAGCGCCAGATACCAACATCTTCAAAATTCAGTGTCTTTTACCCGGCTTGCCTAGGCAATGCCACAGCGTTAGCAGTATACTGTCCCAGTACTGCAAGTGTCTAAACCATTTCTCAGAACCTATTGGGAACAAAGTAGCTAATCGGCAAATATAGCATAGAGAGACTGGTTGCAAATTTATCCAAAAGCGAGAAGAGAAGGCTGCCTGTGACGGGTATTTCCCAGATTTGCTGGCTGCTAAAGAGCCACGTGGTTGACCGACTTCTCAACTGGGTGTAAATCTAGACTAGTATGTCATGGAACAGAATCAACCAACCGCAGTGCCTTGGCAACATGTGAGGCTTTCAGTCAGACACAAGGCACCCCTTCTCAAGTTCTCATACACAATAAGTTGGAGATGTCAGATGCCAAGTTTTTATTATGTCAATACAGGTTTGAGCTGAGGCGACTTCGTTTGCCCACATCCACCTGTCAGGAGGTAAATACAGCCGTCGCTTAAGGCATCTTTGTTGTCCTGTAGGAATGGAAAGCAGGCATTTACAGAAGCAGTAGATTTGCAGGAAGTAGGTAAACCTGACTTTCCTTTCTTTGTTTACTTACCTACCTACATACTTAATCATATACCGTATTATCTAAGACTGCTCAGCAAACAGTGCGAAATACCTGGACAATGTAAGTATGGTACTTAGGAGGAACTCCTCGGTACTTGTGTAGACCCCATGTCGCAGGTCTTTCTGGTTCTGCCGGAAAGGCAACCAATGGCAGCACTGGCCCAGCACAACATTAACAGAAAATCAGGGGTCTTATGAGGCAAGGGCGGTGCACAAGGACTGCACCCATAATTCTGGCTATGAATATCTTCCTCTAGCCCAGCGGTACATCCCATGTAGCTTGTCCCCATGCCCTCCATACAAGACATACCTGCACCGTACATGGACCGGTCAATAATTGACTTCTATCTGTACCTGTCTTTAGCGTAGCATTTCACACACGTGTTTAACAGGTGTTCCTATTTGGAGAGTTGCAATTTGGATTCTTCTTTTCCTGCGTTCAAGCGTGCCGGCCAAAGCAAGCAAACATGAAGATGCACAGAATGCTTACTTACCTACTTACTTACTTACTTGGGGAGTAGGGATACAAACAGCCACACTAGCATATACATTTAAGCGCGCAGTGAAGGAAAGAAGGGAGAGGATCTACACTAGGTACTTTCAATATTCGCTGTTAGACGCATGCTTCACCACACTTGTAGTTAGAGACATTATCCTCAGGATTGATCTTATAGTAAAAACCCACCTAGATAACAACAATAGCAACAACAGATGCTGTTACGTGTTATGCCATGCTGCCTTCTACTAAGAGAACTGGTGAGGGGGGGCACACATGGTTTGGTCAAGGTGTGGCACGGTATTACCTGGTGTCAATCTAGCAGGCTGCCATCTTAAGTACTTAGTCTTACTTATACCTACTCAAGTCCTATAGAAGGGAGCATGTCAACTACTAAGTAGGTGATGTTTCTGCCGTGAATTTGCACTTTTGTAAGCATGTAATGCTGTAATGGAGGGAAGAATCATGTGTAAAATCATGTGTGCAACACTTTTGCCCAACGGTTTCTGCTTATCATGGCTACCTCGACCTGTCCGAACATTAGGTACAGGGCATAGATTCTTCAACTAAGATAAGACTTCTACCACTGGACAGACATTCCTTTTCACCAAATCAACAGCCCTTACAGCTAGAAAAGTTGTAGCCAGACTACCATAATGCCTTGTGATTCACTTAAAAGGTAAGTCAATGGTTATTATTTTGCCCTGAAGTGGACAAGAGAGGCAAACACTTTTTGAAAAAGCTGGTCAGTGTGTCATTATTAGCCCATTGTTCTTGGACTTTGACTTTGAGTCTGTCGTTGCTGTCCACTTTCCCGGACTCCACATGCGTTTACTGGAGATATAGACGGGGTTTGTCCATTGAACTTTACGCTTAAGTTCTCCAACTTCTGAGATACTCCGGTCGTCATCTTTGAAAAACCTGCTTCCTCCGTGGCATGTGGCTATCTGATTGCCTCGATAATATATCCTCCTCACGGTTGACCTTCCTGCATCCACCAACGCCACAGTACCTACCTCCGCTACTGGGTTCCTGGAAAGCATCGGGTATCTATCTGCAACAGCAGTACCTCGAAAGGTTAAGCAAACAAACCGTTGGAGCCAAGCACTTCCAGTGCATGTCTACTTACCTACCTACATATGTAGGTACCTACCTAACCTAGACTACCATAAACACACATACTCAAAGCAAAGCTCTGGCCCATCCAACACAGCTTAGACACTTTTCCACCTTCCTCGATCTTTCAGACCACAGTTTCTTGCTTTCCCATCCCCGTTTCTCGGTGTTTTCTACCTAACCTGACACCCGCTTTCTGCATCTCCAGGCTTTCACTCGACAAATCTATCACTCTTGCTCTTTTGGCCTCGGGACTCCCGATCGAGAGTGCAAAGTCTGCTCACCTGATAGTTATCGAACGCGGGGATTGCTCGAGCTACGCACCCCACTCGTCGACTGCGCTGTTAACTCACATTTGGTCTCAGAGATCGAGCAACACAGTGCCCAGGACAGGGCGTCTTGGATAGAACTGCAATCATAGTACTGTAAGTGTACCTCAGCCATTCGCTTGTACTGGGTGATTTCGACCAGTCAGCTCTATGTACCTGCCCGCCTGTCAGTGGGCGTAACAGGGGGTTTATGGAATAGACAATGGCCCGCCCCACATTAAGCAATATTTGGATCCCACTACAGAATATATTGGGGCATTAAGTTTTGTACCCAATAGCCTGCGACTGGCCGAAGGGTACCTGAAGGTCGTCCCTCATTGTACCCTGGTAGCCTACGCTCTGCCCACGCCCATGACCGGGTCTTGGGTTCCCACTTCCTCTCTCCCACTACCTGCCTACCTTACCCAGTCGTGCCAGTGCCGCTCTGCTTCTCTCACACAACCTGACCCTCGACCCATCTACTATCATTAACCATCAGTTCTGCTGGGGTTTCTGGGTTCTGTGTTGCCCTTTCGTTCGTTCTCCTTCTCACACACTGGCGTCGTTTGTATTCGTCGACCTAGGCCAGAGTCCAGGCTGCCCGCTTCACATCCGTTGTAATTACAGGACCCCCTTGTGTCGTCGCATGCTTTTGTGTCTTCCCACGCTAATCTTCGGCCCAAGGTATATCAGCATTTGGCAGATCAGATCTTCGGCCTCGGACTCCACCCACCAACCCGCTCCATCCTCCTCAGGACTTGCCATCGTCAGAGGAGCCGTCGCCACAGACTCACTCCCGTCCATCCCTTCGCCGTGCCGCTACTGGCACCGTCGCTATCCTGTGGTGGATATTGGCCTGCGAAGCTCGATACACACACGATTGGTCGTAACGGCCTCCATGCCAGCCTATTCTTACACCACAAACAGATGAAGACCACAAGAAAGTAACCATCCGTCTTCAGAACGAGTTTGCACACGCTGATGCAACGGGACCGCGAGCCTTTGCATTGCCACATAGCTGTGTCTCCTTTAGGGGGAAGGGAAAAAAGCTGGGTTGGCCTTACTGGCATGGTAATGCTCAGCGTGGTTTGACTATACTTGTTTACCCGAAGCGTTGGAGCCCTACTACAAGGCCATTCTTGTACAGATTTCCGGCGGCATCAACGCGGCTTCGTTCTATCACGCCGACAGCATACCTTTGGGAACACGAAGTGGAAGTACAGCCTTGCTCTGGACGTCTAGACTTCTCATTGTTGAAACCGCCACTCATACAACAAAACACACCAATCCACTCCTGTGATTTGACCGGGCCATCTGCCACTCGCGGCTATGGCCGCAAATCTGAACGCGTTGCCGATGGGAGGGGGCGTCCCCAATCTTCGGCGTCAACCACAGCAACAATTTCTCTCAACCTTACTCTACACCCAAATAAGTAGCCATCAATACTCGTCAGGCTGGCAGAGCACTGTTCGGCCTCAGATACGGGTCATCAAGGCGCTGAATATGTGAGTCAGGCTCCTTGCCGCCACCAACGAGTTCGATCTGTGGAGGGGAGGCAATGATCACTAATTCTTCCTGCTAGCCTTACAAACAGTTTTCTGGCCATGCAGCACATCGAGCCCAATCAGATAATAAACAGTGTCCTTGCATTCGAACGTGAAGCGTTTGAACGCTCTCCAGACCAAGTGAGTTGTTTCATGGTTTCTAATCTAGTGTTGTGGGTCACCATGTACAAGTGCTAATGCGACTTCAGGCTACCTATGAAGCAAGAATCGGAGCTCGCGTTAACGAGTTGTTCAAGAAGCGTCAAGCCAACGAGGCAAATTTACATAGCAGCCTCAGCGCACAGGCAGCTGCCCAGGCTCAAGCTCACGCCCAAGCCCAGGCTCAGCCCCAACAGATGATGATGGGCGGCCAAAATATGTCAATGAGGGCTATGGGACAACCGCTGCCACCGGGTTTTCAGAACCCCCAACACCAAGTGTCGCCCCCTGCTATGAATCAGCCAGGCCAAATAAACATGGGCTTGAACCATCCTAACAATTTGCAGATGAACCCAGCCAACCCGCAAATGATGCAAATGGGGGACCAAATGCGCCCGCGAGTACCGAATTTCAGTATTATACCCGGTCTAACCCACCAAGAGCAAGTGAGGGTGCAACAGCTCGCGCTCCAACGGTTCAACCACATGCCGGAGCAACAGAGGGCGTCAAACCGAATGGTGCTGAATAGCAAGTTGCCCGCAGAGCTGGCTGCTCGTCTTGCGCAGGACAACATTGATCCCCTCATCTATTTTCTCCAAAATTCTATCGCAACGAACTTGCGGAATCAGCGGGGTGTTGTCAACCCGGCGGGGATGGCTATGCAAGGCCAACAAAACCGGGCAATGAACCAGCCAGGCCAGCAGATGCCAGGAGGACCGAACGCGGCTTTTGGGTTCAGCAACGCGGAAATCATCAATCAGCAGAAGGCCGGTATGATGGCTCAGGAAGCAGGCCAGATGGTAGTACCTGCCAGCAGTGTCGGAGCCCGCAACGCTACGCCACAGCCGCTTGGCCCGTCGCAGGGTCCCCCGCAAGGACCGAACCAGTCTGCTATGGCTCATGGGCTCCCACACCAGTTCAACCAGGCCCCGCCCATTCCGCAGCATATAATGGACCAGAGAGCTGCGCAGACTCAGGCTGAGATTCGCGCTCAAGCTCAGGCGAAACAGATGCAAGGCCAACCCGGTGGTCTGAACGGCCCAGGCGCTGTTTCTCAAAGTCCAGCCATGAATACGCTGAATGCACCAGTACGCCGGCCACCCATGGTTGGCGCACAAGCCGACGGGCATCCGCCAGCGGGACAAGGGAATGTCCCGTTCGGGCAGCCCATGTCGGACCCCCGGTTCAACCAGATGTCCCACAGGCCTGTCGTTGGGCCCAGCCCCAACGGCAGAAACCAGATGTTACACAGCATATTGCAACAGATGCCTCCCGATGTTCGCCAGGAGGTCCTTAAAATGCCCGCTGATAAGATACCCGAAATAATAGTGAGGTGGAATGCTTCTCGGCGAGGTGTGGCGCCACCTGGCCACCCACAGCCCCAACCCGGACAGATTGGGCCTGTTGGTGCTCCTGGTCTCCAGCCCATGATGGGCCAGTTCTCTCCGGGAACGGGTAGTGCCGCGCAACAGCCCGGCTTGGGTATGCCGGTGAATCAGCAAAACCAACTGATGATGCAGCAGATGAGCAAGATGCGGAACCCCGCAGTCATGGATAGTTTAAGCATCCCTCCCAAGGTTTTGGATTCAGTACGTGCGAATGTTGGAAATATCCCCCCTGATGTGAAGAAGTGGGGACAGCTCAAGCAGTGGCTGTCACAGAACCCCTCACCTCGGATCGATATCCAACAGATACTCTCTTTTCAGAACGCGCAGTATCAGACAATGCTCAAGAACCAAGGGCCAGGGCAAGGTGTGACAGGGCATCACGTCTCACAGCCTAATATCCAGCAACAAGGCGCCAATGGTCAGGTGATCACGCAAACGGTCCCCCCAGCTCCCGGCACGCGAGGCGCAAACGCCGGGTTCAGCGTCACGCCTCAGGAGTTGGAATCTGCGAGGAATATGGAGAATTTTAAGGGCTGGTCCGATGAGAGGATTGAACAAGCACTCTTGCAGATGAGATACCAGATAAACAGACGGACTGCTCCCATGCACATGGGAGGCTTCCAAGCTCAGCCATCTCAGCCCAAACCTTCTCCCGTGCAAGCACCGCCAACACAGATATTACAGCCACCAGCACCGCCAGTCGCCCAGCCAGGCCCGGTCCCGGCGGCCTCGACCCTGCAACCAGCAAATGGCGCCGGTCCGCTGCAAAGAGAGCCAGCTGTTGTGCCAGAAGCCAACTCGGGTAATTCGGGCGCAGCACAGAATCGCAGCAACAGCACCAAGCAGCCTCAGGGCAGGGGTGCTCCGCCTTCCAAAAAGCGCCGTAGCTCTGACGACGCAGTTGAAGTCACGAACCCTTCGAGCACCCCACTTCAGCGAGCCGTGTCGCAGCAACAACAAGCACAGCCGGTTTCTGCTGCCCCGGCTCAGCCACAGGGCGTTCACTTGACACCCGAGCAAGTCGCGGCCCTAAACCCGGAACAAAGACAGAAGTACGATGCATTGGTTAAGAGCCGACAAAATGGGGTTGCTGAGGCTTTAAATCGCCTAAAAGCTATCGGCCAAGAGCAACACCAAATCGCCATACACGAGCAGCTGCCGGACGTCCCTATGACTTCAGAACAGTACAGAGAGACGGCACAGAGGATCCAAGGACTATGTCTCGAGATGACGAGGATGAGTAAACTACTTAGCCGATGGTACGCCTTGACGCGCGATGACGCCAAGGCAAGATTGTTCTTCAAAATGGTAAGTTATGGACTCGGTGACTGGCAAAAGTCGAAAGCTAACATGACATAGCGACTGCGACTGATTAAGCAATACGTGGACGGTGAAAAGTTGACAACGCTGAAAGACAAATTCACCATCTCAACGGCGGACCTCGAAAGAACGCGGGCCGTGCTTGAGAACATAGCTGGGGATCTAGCCAACTACTCGCAGAGCATGAAGAAGAACTTGAGCCAGCAGAATGCACAGGAGGCCGCCTTGCCTCCAGCTGCTCCTGTTGCGCAGCCCGTCCCCCTTAACGCCGCCAATCTCGAGAAGCAGACGCAAGCGCTCAGTAAAGTGCATCAGAAAAGCGCCAACAAAGCCGTGCAGCCGCCAGCAGCGCCAACAACTGCCCAACCTCCATTCCCCTTCGGAGCACAGTCACCAGATGGTCAGCCCACCTACGCCGGAAAGCCCGCAGTTACCCAAGATAACCTGCAGCTCCCCCCACGCAAGAAGGCCAGGACGAATGCGAACGTGAACGGAGCCAGTGCGAGCGCGTCACCTCAGGTGCAAAAACAATCTTCGCCTCAAATGACCAAGAGACCGGCAACGGGCGAAGCCAAGCAGGCACCAGCTAAGCACATTTTTACCTGCCCAGAACAGGGCTGTGAGTTCCATAGCATCGGGTTCCCTGACGAAATGGCACAACGCAAGCACATGGAGGATGAACACACGAAGCCTGCCGAAGACCCGCTGAAGTATGCTACGGAGGCCCTAGCCGAAGCGCTGGGCCTTGACGCCAATGGCAAGCCGAAGAAGACAGCTGCGGTCGGCAGTAATGTGCAATCGCCGAGTGATGGCCCGAAGCAGCAAAGCCAAGCGTCTCCGGGGCCGGGCAGACCGGATCCTACAAACGCCAGGGGCTCGCCTATGTGGAGACAAGGCAGCACTGCCGGGTCCAAGCCAAATGATCTCATCAAATCAATTGCCGGGAAGACAGGCACCCCGAAGCCCGAAGCCAATCTTGCGTCGACGACGAGCGGTGCTACGGGACAGCATTCTGCTGCCAACGAAGCCATGGGATCGACAATTGATCCACAAGACCTACTCTTCCGCATCCCCGGTCTAGATGTGGGCGGCGGAGGCGCGATATCAGATATGAGTCTGTACCGGTCAATCACGCCCAACTTCACACCAGAATCGGCCCAGTTCAGCGCTTCGTCGGAGCCGAACAGCGACGTTTCCGAGGGCGTTTCCTTGAACATCGCGCTGGATGTGGGAGTGGATCAATGGGACCCCTTCGCCGGTCCCACTCTCGATCCGGATACCGATTTCACGCTCAATGCCAACGATCTTTCTGGCATCGGGTATCCACCCTTTACGAGCTGGGATGAGGTGAACATCGATTTTGACAAGCCTTTCGTCCCCGACAGTTCGTTGTTTTCGTTGGATGTGGCGTAACGCAAGGAGGCCAATCATCACATGGATAGGCGTTCATGGACGTTCGCAAAATCGACCTAAGAAATGTACCTTTTGTCGGTAATGATACCGCGACAGGAAGCCTCGCGGAGGCCGTGGATGCCCTGGACCTTTTTTTTTTTTGGATGAACTGCTGAATGCTTCGGAACCAAGCGGGCAGGTGGTGGGGAAGATTTGCTTTTTCGTGGCGTTCTAGAGTGACTAAGACACTTGATATTGTCTTAGCGAGGGCTAAAAGGGAATCTTGCATTAACAAGAATGGTACCGATACTGGAGGACACATATAGACGGCTTCTCCAAAAAGCGATACCCTTTTATAGTGAATACATCAGAGTCTGATGCACATATTCCCTCGTTTCTTGCCTTGAGAGTTGTCAGGGCAAGATCGACTACTCCGTACCTTACCTTAACCTACCAAGTAGGTACTTACGCGAACATAAGGTTAGGTTAGGGTCTTCTGCTGGCCAAGCCCAGGAGGGGGACTTTTACCCCCTTGCATGTGGGGTTGTTGCTGTTTCGTTGTTGCTATTTACTGTGTGGCTCCTATGGCCGTAAAGGGTAATTTGTCAATATCCCGTACCGTGGCAAGCATACCTACTGCTGTACTGTGTGAATTCCACTAAAGACGCGCGGGAAGGTGACGCGCCACAAGCCAGCTCATATTCTATTACACTGGTGTACATGTTACTAAGCGTGCTTCTCCCCTCTCCAGCAGTAGATAAACCGCAAACAATAAGTCACTACCAAGCTACCCATACGTGCAGCAGTACTGTCTGCCTTCATTCACCTATATATCCAGCTGGACTACGCGTACTTTCTGCGCTTTATCACGCTCACTCCTACTACACGCCTCTCTGCAACGGAAAAGTTTACGATGAGTACAACATCACCACCCAAGCGGCGCGTTTTGGGGGTGGTCGACGGCAATACCAGGTCTCCTCTCCCATCTTCTCGTTTATCTCCCTCGAAGTTGAATGCGTCAAAGACAAAAGTCCCCCATCACACGACCCAGGACTACATAAAACGACCTGTGGACTTGGACGGCAAATGGCAGGTCCCATCTCCGACTAAGCGAAGGAGGTTAAGCGGCGCACGCAGCGAGGTGGCCGTGCTTCCAAACACGAAGCCCACTCTCAAGGTTCGAACTGCTCTGGGTCATGTCTGAGTTCAGCCTGTCTGTGCCGTGAGTCCATGATGATTAACGAAAAACGACGTTTGTAGGAGAGCGTGCATGTTCCCAGCCCGGCCTCCACCACGCAGCCAGGCTCATCTCTTTCCGGCAACCCGGCGATCGGGGACTCTCATGTCCCTACAATTACGCAACCCGATGTCAGACCCGTCACGAGCATCGGCGTCGAAAGCCGAGCGCGGCCGAGGAGTATGACACGCGAGGAGACTTGGCAGGTTAGTACCCAATCGCCCCCAAAGCGGAGAGAGAGAGAGAGAGAGAGAGAGAGAGGACGCGGATTGTTGACGGTTTCTTGCCACGTACGTATGTTTAGAAGACAGAGCAACTTCGTCTTCGACTCGGGCTCGCGAGCTACAAGGTCAAAACAAACCAGGCCGATGTGCCGCTGGAAAGGTTACAGATCCGACCGGTTCCGAGGAGCGTCTTGCGGCCGAGTCAGTCGAGACTGTCATCGCGGCTACCGTTACAGCCCCCACCGGGAATAGCGCGGCCGACACAGCAAAACGCGCAGCCGACACAATACATGGCGGGCGCACGAGCAGACCGAGAGGCCGATGAGACGCACCCGAACGGAGCGGCGAGCAACAACGAGCGTGGAGCATGCGAGGAAATTACGGAAGCGACCTGCTCCTTCGCCTCTCTGGCCAGCACAGAGTCAAATCCATCATGTAGCGGGGAGCAGGACAAGGCCAGCAAGGGACCAGAGATGGAGGCAGGGCCAGTGGTACGGCGGCAGTCGATAAACACGAACACGCCAGAGCGACAAATACAGCAGCCTGGGGTGGTAGTCGGAGAAGGGGCGGAAGATGGCGGGCGAGATGGCGCGGCCGAGGGTTTATTGAGCCTTTCTCAGAGCTCGCCACCTTCCGGGCTCAGTAGAGGGGGTGGGGGAGTTTGCGAGGGGTAGGAGGTTCCATCTACGATCAATAATATGCTCTTATTTCATACACGCTTTTCGATGCGAGGGGAGCTCAAGGTGCCAAAGGTCTGTACAAGATCATCATAACGTCAAGCATTTACAACACCATTTCCTACTACTTCGGATATTAGGTGTCACTCAGCTAAGGTTACATGTATGTTGGAGGGGTGGGCAGGTGGATACCGACCTGCAGCAGTATGGACATGCTGTGTAAGGTTGAGTGGTACTAAGTTTACCTAACCTGGAGGTAAGTTGTCCATGAACGTCGTGGGGGTCCGCCTACCCAGAATGTTGATGGAAGGCAGCGAATATTTGGGTTACACAGGCAGCGGCGAGCAAGGAGGCAAGACTCAGAGGGTAGGTACTAGACTACTAACTTATGTGTGTAAGTAGGTTGGGAGGATAGCGCCTGCCCCTTTCTCTCGTTTTTCCATCAACCTGCTTGCTTGCGTTACAACGGGGATGGATGGATTGAATCCTCATGAGCCATCCTCATCTGAAAAAAATATCGTATCAGCAGATGTCCATTGTCATCCATCCATCCCCTGTTGCACAATCTGGACTTCCGACCACTATATAATATAAGTATTTTATCTATACATACATGTTTGCTTGATATAAAACGAGACCATCTCTACCTACCCAAGCAGCGTAAGGTTAGCAAAATCCCAGCAAGCAAAGGACCACTACTCTGTCTATATGTCATTCATTCATTCATCCCCATGTGTTCGACCGTCATCTTCCGGTATAAGTGCAACTGTGCCGAGACGGTCGTCTTCAGATGTCTTCTGTCGGATACCGACGTTCACGATGGGCATGGGTGCGATAAAAGCAGCAGGAGAGGAAGAGGAAGAGGGAGAGGAAGCTCGAAGCGTCTGCACCCGCACCCGTACCAGTTGTTGTTACCCCGTCACCCGTCCAGCCCTCTTCATCAATGGCAGACGACAAGCGAGATGGATATAGACGAAGACGAGGAGAAGAAGAAGGAGGAGGAGGAAGAGGAGGGAAAGTCGCTAATGGCCATGCCCATGACCACGGAGCTGCTGGACGAGCTCTGTCACGACTGCTGGCAACGCGAGAAACAACAACAGCAGTAGGAGGAGGAGGAGGAGGGTCTCTCCATCATCACTAGGGAGACGACGAGTGATGACGAAGCTGACGAAGCAGACGCGACGACCTTCTCATCGAGTACTACTAAAAGTGGAATCGCAGAAGGAGGGCAGCGCCGCCGACGGCGACAAAGACACGGCCATAGGAGTGCGTTGAGGGAATTGTCCGTGAATGAGTTCGCCCTTGTCCCACCTCTTCTTCCCTTTAGACAGGGCGGGCACGTGGGTGAGGGCAACAACGGCAACGGCAACCTGGCGGTGCTAATGGAGGAGAACGATGACGACGATGACGAGGAGGAGTGGGAGAACGCGCTGCCGGAACCAAGAATGACCTGACCTGACCTGACCTGACCCAACTTTGTCTGAGGAGAAAATTTTGAAACTACTTACTTTTGCTTTCCACCTTTCTCTATCTATCTAAAGAAACCGATTTGCCAACACTTTTTTCCTTTCTTTCAAGCTCTTATTATCTTATCTAGATAGGGAAATCATTTGTTTTGTTTCCTTTACCTCCTCTCAGTTTGTTAAACCTAGACTAGGTAGATGAGATGAGTGTTTCTAGAGAAGTAGGCACATAAAACAAACTTCACAATATCGAGACGGACGTCTAGAGCAAGGAGGATAGACAGATAGATGGATAGTATATTACCCTAGCACATTGTATAATATGATTATAATAACAAAAAGAAAAAGCAATAAGCAAAAAACAAAATTAAAAAATTGTTTTTACTAGAATCCTGGTTTTATCCATTGCGTATATAAGCGAAGCTAACTTAACATTTATTCTCTCAAATCGATTAATATATATTTCTCTCTCTTTCTCTTACACACACACACACACTCTCTCTCTCTCTCTCTCACTTATACACACACACACATACACACACACACACACGACTTGCCTGGCTTGCTCTGTTTATATTCATTTATATTCACACCAAAAAAGAGAGAGAGAGGGAGTCTCTATCTCTATCCCTGGAGTGGAAAAGTTGAAAAACGCAGCAAAACTGTCGGGGTCTAGATTACACTACACTAATAAACCTAACCTAACTTAACGATATATCTTTACTTTATTTGCCCACCATACCAGGGTCTTTACTTTGCTTTGCTTTTGCTTCCCTTTCCCCCCCTTTCTTCATCTTCCTTCTTCTCTTCCCCTTTATCTTTATCCTCCTTCTAAACAGATTTCTTCCCTTCCCGTTCCCGTTCCCGTTCCCCTTGCTCTTTGAATCGGATCGACATACCTCCCCGTCAGTCCGGAAAAGAAAAGAAATCAAAGCATTGGACCTAACCTTAGATAGGTTAAATTAAAATTATATCTATCGGTCGGGTCGGGTCGGGTCAGGGTCAGGATCAAACTTGCTATCTAGGTTAACTAACATACACAGATGGATGTCATTCAGAACCCGTGGTTTCTTTCAATGTATATAAGTATAAGTATAGTCCGCAAGAGACATACATACATACATAATCGTTTCATCCTTGACTGGTTTTTTGTATATGTTTTTTAGTATTATTTGACAAAAAAAAAAAAAAAACCACATGATCCACGGCACACAAAAAAGCAAGACGATGCCGTGTTTTCACTCTAGCCCAAAAAAAAAAAAAAACATAAAAAAAAAACAAAAAAAAAAAAAAAAAAAAAAAAAAAAAAAAAAAAAAAAAAAAAAAAAAAAAAAAAAAAAAAAAAAAAAAAAAAAAAAAAAAAAAAAAAAAAAA
>MU280883.1:0-54833 GCA_022385605.1 Xylariaceae sp. FL0594
AGAGATCTCGGCGTCAGCAGCTGGTTTTAGACTTCTCTTCTCTCTTTGTCGAGTATCGTTAGGTCAATAGGTGTACATTAGAATGTTTTGATTCTCCCATTGTGCCCGTCGTGACAAATATATAAAAACTAGCTAATTATATTAGTTGCTAAAAGATTAGCAATTTTTAAATAAATTTTTAGCTATATTTTTCAATAGCTTTTTAATATAATCTTTAAATATTAAAACTTAGATAATACCTTTTTAATGAAAATTTATTTAATGGAAAGCTAATAAAAAAGCCTTTATATACCTAATTTTTACAATATACCTTACACTGGAGGTTCTACGCTAACATTGCTGCCTTCTTATTGATGAACGGAAAATCTACCCAGCAGGACCAATCAAGGGATAATCGGGTCCGGAATATCTGGTGTTCCAGTGACGTACCACCTATGTCACAAGCTGATCCAAGTGCGGGGGATATACCCCTGTGCCCTCCATCTTGCTCACCGAGACGCACCAACTCTATTCCAGGGCGACGGGACGTGATGTGAAGGCCAGGGCTCTGCTGCCGAGTATCCGAAAATAAAGGTCCAGAATACAGCAAAAGCCTGGCCGCGACATGGACGATTCTGATGTAGCCGTACGAAGTCATGGCTTCGAGCGGTATATGCAGAGAACTTGTCGTGGGTGGGAGCGGAGCGCCACCGAGGTGGACAAGACTTGGGACTGGGAGTATGAACCCATCTCGAAACTCATGCTTCTGGTGGGTGGTTTGATTCGATGCCGGGCAACCGGCCTCATCTCGGCGAGGTGCCCTGATGCAAGAACCAGTGGGTCATTGCAGGTTTTAATGCCTATGGGATGGCATGAACCTTTTGCTTCTATGGTTCGGTATGCCTTATCATATGAAGAAATCGACAAAGTCGTCCGTTGTTTCTGGAAGACAACCCCCTCCAGGGTCGAGAGACAGCACCTACATGCAATACAACAGTAGCAGACACACACACCCATGCAGGAACATATCATGTTCTAGGTTATGCATATAACACGTATCATATCCCGTTCACCGCACCATCCTATCGCCCCCTCGGATTTGCTAAGCTCCAGCCTGTCCATGGCCACCGCCGCGCGCAGGTATGAACGGCCTCAATACGTCATCCACATAAGAAGTAGGCAGCTCCCATTGGCCCATCGACTCATCGATTCCGAGGTTCATTCGAAGCACGTATTCTTCCCGGGGACGTGCGGACGCGACTCGCTTGAAGTCGACATAGACGAGCACCTCGACATCTTTCCCTTTCTCGCCGGTGCTGGCCCACCGAGCCTTGAGAGTCGTCCGCTCATAGGCATACGGAACGCCCTCGCATCGATCGAGCGTCTCTTCATCGAGAGGGTGAAGGTAGTACACAAGGCCGTAGACGCCTCGCTGTCCGAAGGCATCTTGCTCCTGACCCGCTTGTGCCAAGGGCTCGTTTTTCACAACATTGGCGAACCCCCGCTCATTGATGATCCATTTCCAGCCTTGAAGGTGTGCCACGCCTGCTGGAATGGATCGTGGGCAGCGCGCTTTCATCTGGGTTGTTGACAAATTCGAGCCGTAGGCAAAGTACCGTGTCCATGCGTTGTGCTCCATCCCGAGTGGTTTAGGCTCCATGGCCTGGGAGGTAGCGAAGTGATTTTTATTGTTTTTTTTGAAGAAAAACCAAGTTGTCCGGTACTCCCTTACCTAGCTGTCGAGAAAACTGAAGGAAGGTAAACACTGGAAGATGGAGATGATTGAAACAAGGGCGCAGCCACGCAGGCTTGCAACACTGATTACTGTTGCCTAAATAACCAACCTAAGCCCAACCAATGCTATCTGATGTCATATTCTTCCAGAGGCTGCCTGCATGTCGGTAGCTAGATTTATCGCTTAATTTGCCATTATGTTGCTTTTGTCCAGCAGGAGTTCTGGTAATTGTTGGTCGGCACAGATCGAAATGCATGCATGTATGTGAACAAAAGCGGCACTAGACTAGATAGTCTAAAGTTAGGTATCTGCCAGTGGGTCAGTCGGCACCCCTTCCTTCCAAGTCCTGTCAGTCGGTACCTAACCTCTCAGCCCAGTTGAGAGCTCTGGTCAGTTAGCTAAGGCAAGGTATCCCTGCAATACATAGTACACTGTAGGTAGCAGTCTGAATTCTGTAAACATTCCTTTCAACCCTCCGCAGCATCTTCTTTAAAAAGGAACAAAATGTCTGCAGACGATCAACAGTTCTGGGACTTGGTAAGTACAACCCGTTGTCAGCCTCCAGCCGGAGCTACGTGTGCTAACGTCTTCCTCATGTGGCAGCTATCTACCGTTCCCAACCATGTTAAACAATACTCCGGCGATGTGGCCGACTATGTCGACAAGGCCGTCGAGAAGGCTGCCAGCAGCATACGAGACGCGATGGCCTCGACGCCATGGTTGCCCGAATACGCCCGACCCAAGCTGCCGCCTCCGCCCCCGGTCCAGGTCACACAGCTCTCGACGTGGGAGAGGATACACGGTTGGGTAACTCGACACAAGATGCTGAGTGGTGCTATTGTCTGTATCGTCAGTTATGTAGCGTACAAGTCCCTCCGCCAGAGCAAACTGTTGCGGAGGACGAGGCGAGCGCGGCGAGCGCGGAACGGCGCGAGGTTGGAGGTTGTCGTGATAGCCGGTTCACCCTCGCTTCCGCTTACCAAGTCGTTGTCCCTGGATCTGGAAAGAAGAGGGTTCATAGTTTACATCGTCTGCCACACAATCGACGACGAGATTGTGGTGCAGAACCTGTCCCGGCCGGATATCAGGGGACTGAATATCGACATCACCGACGTAAGTACCTTAATCGCCTCCCAGATGCATATGACCGGACTGACGAGTGCGAACCGCTGCAGCCGCCAAGCGCTGGAGCCTCAATCGAGCACTTCGCCTCTTATTTGCAGGCGCAGCACGCCGCCGTTCCTCGCGCCAGACCTAGCTACCTAACCTTGACATCCGTCATCCTTATACCGTCTCTCCACTATCAAACCTCGCCAATCGCCACCATACCTCCCTCGAGCTTCGCCGACCTCTTTAATACGCACCTACTCCAACCGATTCTTACTATCCAGGCCTTCTTGCCGCTCCTCACATCCCGCCTCGCACCGCCGCCGCCATCGCCTCACACCAGCAGCGAAAGTAGCAACTGTAACAGCACTGGCAGCAAAGACCATGCCAATGGGCAGAAGCCTGCCCAGACCACGCCCAAGGTTCTCGTGTTTACGCCCTCCATAATATCTTCCATCAACCCTCCATTCCATGCGCCGGAGGCGACAGTGTGCTCGGCTCTATCGGCTTTCACCGAGGTATTGACAGCTGAGCTGCGACCCCTCGGCATTCCCGTCACTCACCTCCAGCTCGGCACCTTTGACTTCACGGGCTTCGTGCCGGCACGTGGCCCACACAACCCCGGCCTGCTCCCTCCGTCGGCGGAGACACGGCAGTGGCCGGAAGCAGCCCGCCTCGCCTACGCCCGCAACTTCGAAACCCAGTCTTCATCAGCCATCTCGGCCGGGCGGATCCGTGGTCTCAGGGGCAGCTCGCTGCGCGACCTGCACCATGCCGTCTTCGATGTCCTCGACGGGTCCGAGAGGAGCAACGTGGTGCGAGTCGGGCTCGGGGCGGGCCTGTACGGGTTCGTCGGGCGGTGGGTGCCCCGTGGCCTCGTCGCCTGGATGATGGGCATCCGCAAGGTTAACGAGCTCAGCACGTGGGAAGGCTCTAGTAGCGGTACTGGAAGCGAGGGGAGTGCGAGCGAGAACGGTGACACGCACGACTATATTGCCGTCGGCAGGGACGACGATGGGGGCGCCAACGTCTGGAAAGAAGACGTCTGAGCAATTCATAGAGGTCACGGCGCACGTTACGGGCGGATCTGCAGCGCGGCTGCCTGCCTGTGACAATGGTATAATGTCTAACAAGAAACGTACATATAATATGAGGAGTTATGGCGTGGCAGGTTGAGAAAAAACTCCATTCCGTGTTTCAAAAGGCATAATGTCACAGCTCCTACCAATGCCGTGTTGGATAATATGATATTTAGAATTGCCATCCATGATGCAATCCTGATGGCTTGGACCTCTAAGCGGTAGGTATTGCCCACCCACGGCTGTTCTACCCGCCGGGGTAGTTGTGCAACTGCTTGGTTTGTATAGTACACATGCGATGGACCGAAGCCATCCAAGCTTCACTTCACATGTCTGTAAGCTGTATGTAGTGTGGACAGAAATACTTCCGTGCCTGTAGCCCCTCTTCAGTTTGTGTTATGTCTCAGGCGATTCTGCCTGTCCGTTCATGGGTCGACTTTGAGCTGCTTCCTCCCCACAAGGTCTCTGTGATACAACTGCAGCGTAGAACGTCCCCATTGTGATTGACCTTGGATCTAGATACCAGTCCCGGCTTATGCTGAGTCAGTTCAGATCTGGCCCCGGGACTGGCGAGATGTGGTGTCGTGTTGTACAAGAAGCCCACATCTCATTGAAACATCAGGTGTTTCGAAACCACTGGCCTGGTAGTTGAGCGAACTGGCTGCTTCGGACATCCAGACGGCTAGTAATAGGCTGATTCCTTGTGCTGGTAGCCGGTGCTGCTCAGTGGTGTCCCCTTCCAAATTTGCGATCACCTCTACCCCGCCATCTGCCGCCTCTACCGCCGCCAAAGCGACCGCCACGGCCCGAGAACTTGTCGTCCCCGCCTCTCCGGCCACCGTAGTCCCTCATATCTTCATCCGGGTACTCCTCCCTCCTCGGCTCCTCGGGCACGATGTCACTCTTGGCAATGGGCTTCTCCAGATTTTTCTCCCAGCGCGGATGGGCACCCTCCTTACAAACCCGGCCGTCGGGACAGAAACCGGCGAGGTAATAAGGGCACAGCTTCCGCCTCACGTGTCGCTTACTACAGTTGGGGCCGAGGGGGCAGAAGCCCATCTCGTAGTGCGGACAAGGCGGCAGCTTACTCATTGGGTCGATATGCAGGTAGAGGCATTCGTCTCCGTTGGAGCAGTAGCCGTTTCGGACAAAGAAGTTGCACTCGGGCATCTTCCTCAGATTGTACTCGTGTAGGAACTCGCACCCCTCGCCCTTCTTGCACAGGGCGCGAAGCCAGTGCTTGCATACGAGCGAGTTGTAGGACGTGTTCCCGCTGCCGGCGTGGTTCGTGGACGAGGTCGTGTGGCGGTCTGGACATTGTGCGCCATTGGGACAGTGACCGGCAAGGAAGGCCTTGCATATCGGTCTACTAGGAGAGTATCCGTGGCCGTAGGAACTGCGGAGGAAGGGGGAGAAGTTGAAGGTGTATTTGGGCGCGCGATGTTCGAGAATCTGCTGGGCGAGGTCTTGTGCCGACGGGGGGCCGGGTGACCTGGTTGCCGCCATACTCTGCGTATATCCTCTGTTGAAGCTCTCGATAGACAGTGCTGTGATAGCTCTGCTTTAATCGCGAGAAGTGAAATAGTTGCGGTTAGGAATTGCACCGTATGGGGAGTCGCTGGTCCTAAGCTTTCGGATGTCGATTTCTCTTCAAAGTTGTTACAGCATGGACGACCTTGGATGGCATACCTATCTACTGCTGGCAGTTGTACTGTAAGGTTCCTGACCTAGACGGCACTAAAACGTACATATACCACAAGTGGAGATGGTTGCACTTGTTCCGTATTGGGCTAGTCTAGTCTGACATGAATCCGGGGTAACCTTTAAGTGCTGTTCGGCATTGGGATCACTTTTCCCTGCTGCCGTTCCCCTTTTGGCATGTGACTTAGAATAGTCCCTCTTATTATGTGAACTTGGTATTTCAATTCCAGTTCTCAAGGCCAAGGAAGGTCCCTCTTTGACGTTCAGAGAGCCAGTGGATAGCGAGGGCTACGGATGTACGACCTCTGGAAGCAAGGACAACGCCGTCAGCTTTACCTCCCCCTGCGTCTCTTGTTCGCCTGCAGCTTGATGAGTCCAAATCAGTTGGTTAACCTAATCAAACCCCCAAGACACGGGACAACTTCATTGCAGAGACTCGTTCCTACCTTCATCGCCTGGCTTACTGTATATCGTCAGACTGCCACTGCCTTGGTAGACACCGACACTCTCTACGCTTGGTTGCTAACCCTTGCAGCTTTAACATATAAGTACCGCGACCGTTCTGGAGACGTAATGAATAGCCATTGCAGAGTTGTACTGCAGAGATCACGAGCCGTGTAGCATACCACATACTCCACACGCTCTCTCGGGTTTGATGACGTCGGCTTCACAGATCACAACCTACTCGGCCAAAGCATGGAGAAGGAAGCACCATCTGCGTGGTCTCTACCATGCCAGTCTACATCGTGCCGGCTCACTAGCCTGTTCTACACCAGGCTGGCTGACTGGCATGCTCATCTGACCCCGCTCGCTCGCTTCGTCTTCATAAGTGGCGTCTTGGGCTCCTCGCTCCTCACTTTGTATTTGTCCTTGCCTTTCTCGAATCGCTCCCGTGGCCGGATAGAGCGTTTAGAAGTCCGACTGCTAGTGCTTGCAACTATGCTCTTGGCTCTTACCAGCCTCATCTTCTCGCTGCCGCCCTCTGTAGCTGCACCGCAGCAGATAGAAGACGGCAGTGGCTTCATTCCCACCATAAAAGACCCTTCTGCTGTAAACGCGCAGTTTGTCTGCCCGGGGTATAAGCTGTCCACTATGTCTGAGACCGACTACGGCTTCACGGCCGATCTGGTCCTGGCCGGTGAGGCTTGCAATGTGTATGGTACCGATATCGAGCATTTGAGACTCGTTGTCGAGTACCAGGCAGCAGACCGGCTCCACGTCGAGATTCTACCGAAATACATCGGGCAAAATAATGAGTCGTGGTTCATCCTTCCCGAGGCTCTACTCCCGAAACCCAAGGCGGAAGCCCATGCGGTTCGAGAGAGTGACCTCCTCTTTTCGACCAGCAACGATCCCACATTCGCTTTCACGGTAAAGCGAAAGAGCACCGGTGATGTGCTATTCACCACCGAAGGGACACAGATTGTCTACGAGGATCAATTTGTCGAGTTCGCCTCCTCCCTGCCCCATAATTACAATCTTTACGGGCTGGGTGAGACGATTCACAGTCTCCGCCTGGGGAATAACCTGACAAGTGCGTCGTCGCTTCCCTCATTCAACCGTCTGAGCGTACACTCACTATCTAGGTATTTCCAACAGGGACGCTATACAACGGAGATGTCGGTGACATTATCGACTCCAACCTGTACGGCTCCCACCCCGTCTACCTCGATACCCGGTACTTTGAGGTGGGCCCGGGTGGCGATATGGTGTACTCACCAGCCGCCACGGACCGCACACGCAAATACAAGTCGTACACCCACGGCGTCTTTCAGCGAAACGCGCATGCACAGGAGATCGTGCTGCGCGAGTCCAACATCACTTGGAGGGCACTTGGCGGTAGCATCGACCTCTATTTCTTCGAGGGCCCCACGCAGGACCGGGTAACAAAATCGTACCAGAGGAGCGCCGTTGGCCTGCCTGCAATGCAGCAGTATTGGACGTTTGGCTACCACCAGTGCCGATGGGGCTACAAGGACTGGTCTGCCGTCCAGGACGTTGTAGACAATTTTGCTAAGAACGAGATCCCGCTCGAGACCATCTGGAGTACGTGGGACAGGCCTGGACTTGTTAAGTATCGTGGGTGTGATAGGTGCTGACTTGTTATGTAGACGATATCGACTATATGAACTCTTACCGCGATTTTGAAAACGATCCCGTCAACTACCCTTACGATCAGGGAGCGGCGTTTGTCGCGAAGCTGCATGAAAATGAGCAGCACTATGTGCCCATCATCGACGCGGGAATATACGTGCCAATACCCGGCAACGAGACCGACGAATATCCCCCATTCAGCCGGGGGCTAGAGCAGGACGCCTTCGTCTTCAATCCAGATGGGTCGCTATACATCGGGGAAGTCTGGCCCGGGTACTGCGGTAAGTGCAGAACCCCTGTATGGGAAGGCAGAACGGTGAGACGTACGGTCCGTTGATGGTGCGTGATGTGCAGTCTGGCCCGACTGGATCGGTGCTCTGTTCGGAGGCACGGGAGCGAGTGAGTGGTGGGCTTCGGAAGTGTCCGAGTACCATAAGAAGATTGCCTTTGACGGCATCTGGATCGACATGAACGAGGCGTCCTCGTTCTGTCAAGGCAGCTGTGGTAGCAGCGAACGCGACTACGGCAAGGTACGTGCCGAGCTGCCATCCGTTCCGTCGGCCGCCGATACCCGGGATATCGTGTCCCCTCCCTATGCGATCAACAACTACCACGGCGAGCTTGCGGGCCACACAATGAGCCCGAACGCCACCCATGCCGATGGGACAGTGCAGTATGACTTCCACAACGTGTGGGGCTATCAGCTCTTGAACGCCACATACTACAGCCTCTTGGGAGTGTTTCCCAAGAAGCGCCCTTTCATCATCGGACGGTCCAGCTTTGCCGGCTCTGGGAAGGTGGCCGGTCACTGGGGGTAAGTGGAAAGAAAACCGCCTTGTCTTACTCTTCTGCTCTCTGCCCTCCTTCGAGGGGTTGACGTGTGATGACAGGGGTGACAACTACTCAATCTGGCCATACCTTTACTTCTCTATCCCGCAAGCGCTCTCGTTCTCGCTCTTCGGCATCCCCATGTTTGGCGTCGACACCTGCGGCTTTTCCAACGACGTGGACGAGGAACTGTGCAACCGGTGGATGCAGCTCTCGGCTTTCTTTCCCTTCTATCGTAACCACAACGAGATCCACGCCGTCTCCCAGGAGCCGTACCTCTGGCCGTCAGTCGCGGAAGCGAGCAGGAAGGCCATGGCGATACGTTATGCCTTGCTTCCCTACATCTACACGACCTTCTACTTGAGCCACTCGACCGGCTCGACCACAATGCGCGCCCTAGCATGGGACTTCCCCGACGAGCCCTGGCTGGCCGACGCCGATCGGCAGTTCTTGCTGGGCGGTGCCATCATGGTCACTCCGGTCCTCGAGCAAGGTGCTACAACAGTGGGCGGCGTTTTCCCGGGGGTCGGCTCCGGCACGATATGGTATGACTGGTCCAGCCAGACGGCCGTGTCGGGCGTTGGTTCAGGACAGAACGTGACCATCGACGCTCCCCTTGGCCACATTCCCGTGTACGTGCGAGGCGGAAACATATTGCCGATGCACGAGCCGGGTCTAACCACAGCGGCCGTGAGAGCCAGTCCGTGGTCGCTCCTCGTGGCCCTCGACGCCGCCGGTGAAGCTACGGGTGGCCTGTATGTCGATGACGGCGAAAGTATAGAGCCTGAGGCAAGCCTATGGATCGACGTGAGTATCAACTTCTATGCGGCCGATTCCGGCTGTCCTATGTCGCGTGCTGGCCACGTTGCTAACTGTATCCGCTACCGCCAGCTCACCGTCTCGAAGTCAGTCATGTCGGTAAAGCGAGCGGGCGAGTACGACGAGAACCGGAACCCACTAGGATACGTGACTGTTCTCGGGGTCAGGGGATATGTAACCGAAGTCAGGTTTGGCAAAACCCGACTCGACCCGTCGAGCTGGACTTTGGATCCCGGGTCTCGAATTCTCAGGGTCAATGACTTGGATAAATTCACACCAGATGGCGCTTGGGCTAGTGAGTGGACATTGGAATGGTTTTGAATCACTTTGTGTTTGAGCCGGGGCAAGAAAGATGCGCCAGCCGATGAGATAAACAGCGAGCGTCTGATCGCTTCGTAAGAGGGCGGTGAAGGTGGACTAACCTAGCTTTGAAATGCATTGTTTCCTGGCATGTCTTTGTTGTTTACCCCTGATGTCCTGTCCCACAATGGGATTGTATAAGAACAACACTTGGTACACCCCCTTTCACATCCATATTCCTCGCCCTATAAGAACAGAGTGAACTTCTTTCAGGCTGCTGCGCATGCCTGGGTCCTACGGCTTGTGAGGGCATAGAAGTCAAATTTGGTTCTCATTCTTCGTCTCCCTGCGCCTCTCTCCGTGCGTGGATGTATTATATACTCTTGTATCTCTCCCTTTGTATATATACATATCATGTACCGAGCAGGAGTCGCAGGGGGGAAGGCGGCCGGGGACTCTACTTTCACCGGAGTACACAGGTCAAACACGTCGCCGAAGGGGAGAAGAAAGGGGTGGACTGAGGAGGAGGAGAGGCGCCACGCACCCGGGAGAAAGCCCAGTCGCAGCATCTCACTAACGAACAAAGCGCAACGACGGGATGACAATAAGTATAGACAGACGGTCGGATCCACAGAGGCTTGCTGCTCTCACTACTACTACTACGAAGAAGAAGAAGAAGACAGGCGCGCCGACGGCGTCCCCGTCACGCAATGCCGTCGTCGTATGATGATGACGAGGAGGAGGAGGAGGAGGGAAGAAGCCGCTGTGGCCGTAGCTGTGGCCGAGTTTCGCGCGTTGCGGGCCGTCGCCTCGCGGCTGACGCAGCGGATAGCGGACCAGGAGAAGCGGTACAAGGAGCTGCGCGACGGGCTCTTCTCCCGCGCCGGCCTGTCGTCGAACCGCTGGTGGTGGACGACGCCCACTACGCCAACTATATCAGATAGGAATTGGAGTAGGTGGGAGGAAGAGGTGGAAGAGTTCGCGCTCCTCGACGAAAGCATTGCGGAGATGCAGGTCGAGCTGTACGGCATCTTGTCCTTTATGTGTTTTTGTTTTATGACGATGTCTGCTGATGATGATAAAGATGATTACGGGAATGATGATGATATATATAACGAGGATGGAACGACGAGGACGATAGAACGAAGAGATGCAATTCAAAAGCTGAGTTTCCCAACGTGCTCATATTTGGCTATTTATGTGCTGCCGCATGTCACGATTATCGGTCGACTACAGCAGAAATACGCCTTGGGGAAATAAGACGTTGTGCAATAGTCGATTCCCATCTATCTAATTAAAACTAAACCTCTACTGCTGCACAAGCTGCTGCCTAACCAGTTGCATGCGTGACCCAGCCTAGCAAGTGAAGACGGGAGGACCGGGAGGGGTATATGACGTGGGGACGGGGTAGTAGATGTTGATCAGCAGGCCCGGGTCGGTGGGCTTGTAGGCGCCGGGGAAGGCGACCAGGTTCGAGGGGGTCGTGTTGCCGCCTCCGATGACGGTGAGCTGGGCGCACGAGACGTAGGGCTGGGCACCGTTGAGGGTGCTGGCGCTGTGCAGGGCGATGTGCTCGACGCGGAGCAGGTAGTCGCCCGAGGGGATGCACGAGGGGATCTTGGTCGTGACCTGCTTGAGGCCGTCGCTCGGCCAGGTGAGCCCGCTGGGCGAGATGTTGGGGCCCTGCGAGAAGATCTTGAACCAGACGGCGCCCGACCCGTCCCACGAGCTCGCCGTCTGCCCAGCGGGCACCTTGGCCATGTAGAACTGCAGCACGCCCGGGTGGGACACGGACGACTCGGCCGTGAACCCGACCGTGTCGCCGGCCTTGACCGTCATCGTCTTGGCGCCCTCGTTGCCGGGGGCGAGCTGGTAGCAGCGGATCTGCTCAGACGTCACATCCGTGACTGTTGGGTTGTTAGTACAGTCATGGAGACAGCAACGCATGCAGGATAGAGCGTGTGATGGGGTGCCGTACCAGGGCCGTTGCTCTGCCAGTTGGTGGTCTTTCGCACATATTCCCACTTGCCAGTAGTTGTGCCGCCGGCAACAAGAGCAGGGAAGGTGTCTATATGAGGAGTTGTCTCGTTAGCGACCAGGTCCAACTCTTCTCTCGGTCAAGGCTGAAGGCGCCGCGGCAACTCACAGTGACCCTGCGCAACCGAGGCGAGAGCAAGGAGAGCAGTAGTGATCTGCATTTTGACCTTGGGGATATGACGAGAGAGGCGGGAATGTGTCGTGTCGGGTCCTTCCTTGGGCTGAGGTAGGTCAGGTCAAAGCAGAAAAAAGAAGGGGCTGCGTCTCGCCCTCTCAACTTATACCCTTCTCTCCTTCCACCGCGACGCCTTACTCGCGGGCCGCAAGGAGAGCAAGCGCCGACTTGATTGATATCAGACCCGTGCCAAGGTTTGCTGTGGTCGTTCCATCTCGATGCCGAGAAACGGCCGCCAAGCTCTCATGCTCGATGACGTCCAGACCTTCGCCCGGCAGAGGAAAGCGCGGATGGGGTTCTCCCAGGGCGGGAAACAACCCGCCGGTTAAACTGCTTCTGTGGGTTCATCTGACCAGTCAGCGAATGCCGCTTCATTTCTATTTTTAATCCACGTGGACTGAACGGAGGAACATTTTCCGTACAACTTCGAGCTCCGCCCAAACATTTCCCCTCGGTAGACTGTGTGTGGTAAGAACCAACACAGCCGATCGGTACCTGATGCACGGAACTTACGGAACTCTATTTACGCGAGAACCCATCGTTCTGCTCGGCATGGCATGTTCAGGAGCCAAGGCAAGCTTAGTGAGTATTGTCTCGGATGAAACTTGTCTTTCGTTCCTGGGCACGGCGTTCAGGGACGAGATAAAGGGGAGTCAGCAGACCTTTTCAACTTTAACAAAGAAGGGCGACCTAACCAAGAGATGAACTCAAAGGACCAGCCCCTATTCTCCGGACAAGAGCCTTCATACGAGACCAGAGCATTTGTATGGGGCAAGAGCCTTATAGGAGACAAAGCGATAGCTTATACAATACCCTTTGACGACATGTCGAACATCACAATACGCATTGTCCAGTCTCTCATCTGCGTCGCATATATAAGAAGGCTGGACTCAAGATGCCTACATACCCTCCATATCTCAACCACCACCAACAAGTAGCATCCCCTCAGCACAGAAAATCAAGCAAGGTAGGTAGGCAAATCGCTCGTAGTCGACCTGTCTTCGGTTTAGCAGGCCAGCAACACAGCAAAAACAGACATCTTGTTCGTCACCCGAAAAACCAACAAACCAAAAACAAACAAACCAAAAAAAACCTCTCTACCAAGAGAAAAAAACACCCGACGACGAACAAGATGTGCTGGAAACAGGAATACTCCTACACCCAATGTGGCCACCGCGTCATCGCCGAGAACGAAGTGCTACGCAAGTGCGCTTCCGGCGAGGCCTACGGACACGCCTGCTTCGGGTCCTTCGACAATGCCGGTCATTTCGCCGTGCGTGTCGAGAGAAGTTGCTGCCCTGCCTGCCGAAAGGACGGAAAGAGGAAGAGCCGGTAAGAAATTCCATTTAGAGGTAAGGAGTCGAGGCCATGAAAGGGTACGTGGGCAGGTAAGTCGATGAGTGCTGGCATGCATGACTGATCCTATCAAACCCTACAAACCCTCGCTCTATCTGGATGGGAATAGGTATACGAAGAGAGGGTAGCTGAGTGTATAATATATAATATATATATTTGGGTTCACGATTTTGAATTGACTTTGACACGGAATAGGTGTTGTGACATGTAAAAAATTAGCCGTCATTCTCTCTCCCCCCCCTGTCAAAATGTAAATAGGCCAAGCAGGAATGGACGCAAGCAAGAAGACCTTGATCGACTTCTGGACAAAATCAATGGAACCAAGCCATGGGGGACGAGAAAAACGTGTAACAAATAAAAAGAAAAAATATTTGCGGAAAAGATATTTCGCACGACTAGGGCCTGATTCGAACAGACGCTCCCGAAGGAAGTAGATTTCTAGTCTACCGCGTTAACCACTCCGCCACCTAGCCATTGATGATATTGATCGTCTTGTGGGCTCCAAGGCGTTATGCACACGCTGCGATGAGGTCGAGGAGATGGACGGCGTTGACCACGAGGCTCTATCCCTACAAAGCCCAACCAACTTGAAGAGACAAGTTCTCCTTTCTTTCTCCTTTCACCCTTTCCCCTGGCTAGAGCTTCTGAGCCAACACAGCCAGCTTCTGCAGAGGATGGAGATACATCATACACAGGACGTCAAACCAAGACTCAACCGAGAAATGGAAGAACACACAACAGAGAGAACAAGCTTTACTTGTCAAATATCTTGCGCACAAGCAACTAAAAGATTACATAACCATCCGAAGCCTCGGGTCTCACACACATATACTGATGTGTATTCCATAATGCTTCACATCTTCATTTGCATTGATCTTGTTGTCTGCCCTGAACGAGGAGGAAATGGTGGTGGGTATGTAGTTGATAATATGAGAATTATTGCAGGCACGCTATACCGCTTCCCATAGGCAACAATGCCTTTTGTACTCTTTCTCACGTCGTAATGTCATCACGGTAAGATGCAACCGACAACCGTGGTCGTTGAGTCGTCTCGGGCACAAAAGAAAGATACCACTTATCAAAGTTGCTAGGCGCGTCCCTTGTCTTTTTCAGGGACCCCATCTATAGCCATAGCTACAACGGCCCGAGCCATACCCAGTCTCGAGCCCAAGTGGTGTTTTGAAGTCATATGCCAGCCAACAACAAACTCCTGAACCATATCCCATTTTCCGCATTTACTTCAGGGGAATGAAGCGAGACGAGTGCGTGGCACCGATACCGGGACGACCGTGCTTGACGGGTGTGCTGTTGCCCCAAGGTCAGTAAGCCGCAGCCAACTCTATGCCACCGAACCTGGACACAAGACTTACTATGAGATCGAGAACTCGCCGAGGTAGCTGACGATTGAGAATCCGTGTTAGTACTTTCCCACTTCTTGCATGGATACCGTCTATATTCAGGGTCAACGTACTGTCCAACCATCTCGGGGCGGATTTCGACCGTGTTGAAGACCTTGCCGTTGTAGACAGAAACAACGGAGCCGATCAGCTCAGGAACAACTGCTCTTCGTCAGTGCATGCTACCACAACCTCTTCCCGGAGACGGGGGATGTCTCACCGATCATGTTGCGGAGGTGGGTTCGGCATTCAGCGGGCTAAACAGGCAACCTGCCAGTCAGTATACGTAAAACGCTCGAGCCGTCGGGAATCGTTCTTGCCTTCTCGTTGGGGGCAGCATTCTGCTTGGCAGCACGGAGCTTGCGGACGAGGCCCATGGGCTTGCGGCGGAGACCGCGTGATAGACGTCTGCGGGCACGGGCATGGAAGAGGGTGCGGAGGTCGTCGGAGCCGAGCTCGAGAAGGTTGTCAAGTTCCACACCGCGGTAAGAGAACTCTGTCGGTTGTTTACGTCAGTCACATGTGTCCCCCTCGATTTTTTTTTTTTTTTTTCAAAACTGAAGTCATTCGACACATTCGCCGGCGATTTCGGTTCGATCGTTGGATGGGGGTTCATGGTTGGGTCTTCTGGGGACATACTGCGGAAGGCGCGGCGCTTCTTCAGCTCAGCGGCGGCAACGGGATCCTATAATTCGAGACATGTTAGCACTTCCCCGAGGCAAGACTTGAGATATCCGTATTTCGGGAGAGCACGCACGTAATCGTCAGCCATCTTGATCGTAAGTGAGGTATGGGGATGGTGGTTGCTGTTTGGCGTTGCTGGAATAGGACGACTGAGATGGTTGAATCTGATTTGGGTTCAAGATGGCCTTTGCCTACGCTTGTCCAAGCGATGTGGGTACCACAGCCAGAATATTGAAAATTGTTGCTTGTGGAATGTGTGGTTCAGGTGTGGGGGTGCGCCACATCTTATCTTATCACCTGTACAGCAGTACCTCGGTACCTCTCTCACTCATCCGACAACCACTGTACATTTCAGGTAGGCTGTTATTACAAGTACAATGGCGGCAACCTCCTGTACCTGCACAAGCCAGCGGTTTTACTCTTGTGCAATTACTAGAATAATTCTTGCCTATCTTTCTATGGGTAGTCGGGCACTTGACTGTTGGAGCAAGTTGGTCCATTTTCTTTCTGCTTGCGTTATCGAGACCTCGCCTTATGGCAAAAGGTGCGGACCAGATTACATGGGTAACATAGTGGCATATTGCCTGCGAACCCACGTATAAGTTATAATGCATGCTGTAACTGTGTTGTGTGCTGGCTTCAGTGTCTGAAGTCGAGATATCTGGACTCACATGACGATTCCTTATGGTCCCCTTGCGGCCTACCAGATAACAACGTGGCCAGAGATGACAGAAGCCTGTTTCAGTTATAGACCATTCCCGCCGCTAGCAGATGCAAGTCCTGCTATGGAATGAATGAAAGATAGATGCCATAAGAATCGACCAAATACAACAGAGAATTTTGCCATGCCTTGTTGAGACCTATTGTGATTACAAAGCATTCCCATAACTCCTTGTAAAGCACGTATCGGACCCCTTGCCTCCCCTTTAATCATCATCGGTATATCTAGGGCCTGCAGCAGGCGTCTCGGCGCTGTATGCACCAGGCGTTGGTGCGCCATAGTATCCGCTTCCTGATGCGAACCCGGTAGCTGCCGGCGTAGGTGCCGCCGCAGCAGGCGTCGGTGCCGAATCCCCGGCCCAACCGCCTTGCCAACCTCCGCCGGGGGTTGGCGCGTTCAAGGCACCAGGTGTTGGAGCATTGTATGCCCCCGGTGTGGGAGCGTTCAGGGCCCCTGGCGTAGGGGCACCTAGCAAGCCAGCACCAGGCGTCGGCGCGTCGTAAGCGTTGGAGGATCCGCCCGCACCCGGCGTGTAACCCCACGAGTCGCCCCCGCTTGCGCCGGGCGTGGCTGCAGAGGCTCCGTATGGTGTCTTCGCGCCCCAGCCATCGCCACCGCTGCCATTGTAGGCAGGAGTCTTGGATCCGAAATCGTGGGCAGGAGTCTTGGAACCGCCCCCAGACCACGCCGGAGTTCGACTGCCTGAGCCATAGGCGGTCCTGCTACCATCATAAGGATTCACAGTCCTCGAGCCATCTGCCCATGCTGGTGTTCGCCCGCCGTCCCTTCCCCACGCCGGTGTGCGACCTCCCGCGGCTGCCGAGGGTGTCTTCCACGATGGTGTTCTGGCCGACGAGGCACCAATGGGAGTGCGGCTGCCGCTGCTCCAGTCAGGCGCAGCGCGTTCCTGAGGTCTGCCGGGCGTTCCAGATCCACTGAGCCCGCCCGGTCGCCTACTCTCATAATTTCGGATCTCGCGGCCACTAACGCTGTCCCGAACCATGAGATCGACCTTCGGCACGCTGACGACCTTGCTCTTTGTATGCAGCTCAATACGCGCATGCGTGTCCGTAGTATCCTTGACCCGACCTAGGAGACCTTTGTATCCTCCCTTGCGAATCGTGACAGTTTGGCCCACGAGTTTGTCACGTCCAAACACCTGTTTCGGAGGCGGCATGTTACCTTTCGCCGACGGGTTGAGTTTCTTGGCCGGGTTCATCGCGTCGAGATCAGGTCCTGATGATGAAGTAGCATTGATCCGACCTCCCTTGGCCGAGATTGTGGAGACGTTGCTCACTCGGGAGACGAAGATACCGGCGTTCTCTGTTGTCTGGTGCGTATGGCAGAACACGTAGCTGCGGTGGATGTGAATAATCTTGCCCTGTCGGTTCATGCCGCCGTATTCCTTCACCACGTCGTCGGGGCGGATCTCGGAGCCATTGCGATCCGCGGCGACGGCGAGTTTCCTGTGCGGCAACTTATTGGCGATTTGCGACGGCATGACTTGCCGGGTGTCACCATTTTGGTCTAGCACCGTCAAAGACTCGCGGTCGACCTTGACAATACAACCCACGGTAGTCGGGTCGAGCTGAACGAGATCGAGGAGGGAATATTGGCCGAGCGATCCCTGGCCAGCGATATCGCTAGCCTCTCTCAAATCCTTGCTAAAGACGGTGATCTCGGTATTGGTTTGGTCGGTCAACAGCGTAACTCGGTCTTCGGAAATCTTGACCACCATGCCGAGCTCATCTCGATACCTGCTCCCGCCGATGACTTTGACGTGGTCACCGAGCTGGAATCGCTTCCGTAGGCCTTTGGTAGGCACATCGATCGTCTGTCCGGCAAGCTCGCCCTGCGTCACCTCGAGGGTAACAATGTCCGCTTGCACCTTTGTAGCTCTGCCGATGACGCCCTTCTGCTCGCCGTCGTAGACCTCTACCACGTCATTTGGAAGATAGGTGGTCGTGGCATTGCTATCCCTGAGGCTAGCTGCGAGCGATTTCAGGTCGATGTTCTCGACGCCATCTTCGCCGCCAGACGTGAAGCGTGTGACTTCCTCCAGGGTAGGGTTCACGTCATCAATATTCAGGTGCTGTATCTTGATATCCTTTACCAGAAAGCCGCCTTCGAACTGGTCTCCGCCGTATGTCCAGACATTGGTCTGGGGGTTACCGCTCAGGTTGCGGGCATCCAATCTCCGGGCCTCGGACGCGCTGAACAGCTTCTGAGGCGGTCTGGGCCCTGCGACGGTGCGCTTTCGCTTGCCGTCAGGCGTGTTTCTCATTAGGTCATTTCGTGTCCCGTATTCGATTCTGGGTATGTATCGAACCCTCACATCCAAGCCGTTCTCCGTGATATCTTGGACCTGGGCTAAATCACCAGCGTACTTCAGCGGACGCCGGAGCCGCACCCACGCACCCGGTTCGAGCGTTCTCGTCTTGGTCACTCGCAGCAAATCGGGCATTTCCTTGATCTCGACGAGGAGGAGCTTGGTTCGGGGATACACGTTAAGCATTCCGTCCAGCGCCTGGAACACGTCGGTCTGGCGGTATGCCTCGACGTAGATGAGACCTTTCATGATGGAGTTAGGACCACCGCGCTCAAAGGCGGCCGTAATGCCTAGCTCATCCTTGGTGCCCAGCCTCTCCTGAATTCGCTTGGTGATGGAGAAGATGACCTCGCGCTCCTTGCCCTCCTTGCAGCGTACGCCCCATATGTTGGGATCATCAACGCTGGGAAGGAGTAGGCGCTGGGGTACGACGCTGGCGTCGCCCATACCCCTGGCAGGTCGCCTGTGGCCATACTTGCGCACGAACGAGTCGGCTGTTTTCTGCAGGTCCTCGTGATTCACACGCTCGCGTTGGAGATCGAGTTCTCGGTGTCGCCTATCCGACTCCAGCTGGCCGGCGTCGCCGAAGTCGCCTGGTTCTTCTGGTTCGATGAAGCCCTCGTTCTCTTCAGCTTCCTCGTCATCTTCGGGCTCATCCTCATCGTCGACCTCGGCCTCGATATCGAAAAAGGCGTTGCGCTTGTCCCGGCGGCGTTTTCGACGATGTCCCTGTTCAATTCATCGCCGTCAGAAATCCATGCCGAGGTCCCGGATCTTTCAGAGGCCAAAAAACTCACCTGAATTTCTTCATCTTCTTCGTCTTCCTCGTCTTCCTCGTCATCTTCCTCTTCATCATCGTCGTCATCTTCCTCATCTCCACCTGCAGCCTCGTCGCCTTCCTTGTCTTCGTCGTCATTATCTGCGGCTGGCTTCCGGGGCGAAGATGACGGTGGTTCCCGTTTTGGTACATCATCATCACCATCATCGGCATCGGCATCGCCCTTGATATCGTCTTCGCTCATATCGGCGGGGGCAGGATTGAAATCATCCTCATCTTCGGACTCGGCATCGTGGAAATCGCGCTTCTCGCTCATGATGCCGGTTTGTATCTAACCTGCTATACGATGGCGTGGTGTGAGGGATGCAAGGAAACAGGGTAATGGATGCTCCGAAGAGCCAGGGAAGCAAGACGTGAAGGTTGTATGTAAGTAGATTACAGGTAAGGTACGAGAACGATAAAAGGATCACAAAGGAAGTTGCAGAAGGAAATTGTGCAGGTACGGAGCTCTTTCACCTTTAAGCAAAGGGAACGCGTTGCAATATATAATGCAGGGTGGCCAAGGCTCTGCATGGGAAGGCAAGTTGGGACCTCTGGGTGTCAATCTACAGCAGTAGTAGTGAAGGTGCATAGCGGAAATAGACATTGGGCTGTAGCCTTTTTCGTACTAGCGCGCTCTAGCGCTAGTATTTAAGTTTTAGGGTGACTAAAAAAATAAGCAATTCCTCTCATGCAACATGATAGGTATATTTTGTTCCTCTTGAAGTAGAAACAGAAATGAACAATCAGGTATATGACCAAGCTACCCAGACACAGATTTTGTTTCTAGGAATACTTAGCATGTACCTATGTACAGGGAGCCTTGATCTCATTCTCAAAATCTGTTGCACCGCACACTCCGGGCCAGGTGAAGATAAAATTATGGTTCTCGTCAATGTGAAATTTGTCCATAGCGCTGAAGTATCTGCCCGGCCTATCGTTCATTGTTTGTCACTTGCAAACAGTTGTGACTGGTAGACCTTTACGCTCCCGAGGTCGGGAATGAACGACATGTGCCTTTTATTAAGGATGTATTGCAGTTTGTGTAAAACTGAGGCAGACTGTGCTCGAAATCGAAATTTGCATGGGAGAGCAGGCATAACGTCACAGCCCAAAAATGCTTATTCTACCCTGCCGGGATTCTTAACACCACCGTAACATTTGTCTGTCTATGATCTGACTGATAATCAAAATTTTCTATAGTTTTCTGTTAACAAATAAGTATGCTATATCGCCTGCATTATGGCCACATTGCAAGTTTCCTAGGTATACCGTATACACCTATCACCATAAGCTTTATGAGTTTATCATGAGCGCGCCCAACTTCTCGAACCCTATGCTCATGTTATAGTGGCTGCCCCTTGCCCAAGAAAAGAAGTTAAAATTCCCAGTTGCTTCCTCTAAAAGGTACCCCGAGGTGATGCGCTAAGTGATTCTCCTTCAACCTGTTTGTGCAGCAATTCAGTGCCTAAACCTTAGACCCGAACCTCCTCCCCGACAGTGGCTACTTCGGATTCCCCATACATCCCCCCTGGCAAGTCGGTTGTCTCACCCAGCCAAATGATATGTAGAGGAGAAGCGTTTGTCGCCTGTGATTCATCTTCTTCATTACTTCGTCACTTTTAATCTGCCGGCGGTAAGTTGCTAGCGTGGAATCCCTCTCTGCAGATGTTGCCCTTAGAGACTGGATCGAGGCTTGCAGCCTCGTCAAACCTTCACGCCCCATACCCCGCGACCGCCGCTCACTCCCAGCCAGTCTCCGGCCCCGTCACCGCTATGGAGAGGTGGGGCCCACCCGAGATTGCCGACTTCGTAATCGCAATTCCAGCTGGCAACCGGGGCAAGGTGTTTCTCCGACCCTCCGCTGCCATTGGAGGAAGGACCGGTAGTCGGCGTGGTATTCATAAGGTCCCACAATAGTACCTGGCAATCATCTCCTCCCGACGCGAGCAGCCCTCTCCTCCCCGGTGACCATTCGACCGAATTGACCGAGGCTTCATGTCCTCGGAGTTCTAGCAGGGCCTGGCCCGGTTGACGCACGTCCAGAATCCGAATGACGTTGGAGTCCTGAGCAAAGGTCGCCAACAGATGTGTATCATGAGGCGAAGTGGCAAGTCTCAGAAGCGGGGGCGCATTAGACATGGTCTGCTGAGCCAGCGTGGGGCTCATACGACCTCCATTAGCGTCTGTTGCACACATTGTTAGCCAAAACACGAGCCTTGTTCACAGGATACGTTAGCAAGAGCACACCAACCTCTATCGTCTTTTGCTGTAGGCTCATAGATGATAGTACTGTGCTCCAGGCTTCGAAGATCAAACATGCGTACGCTGCCGTCCTGTCCACAGCTGACGAACACATCCACGCTGTTGGCGCAGAACCGGACGTCGTAGACCTCCTTATCATGGGCAATCAGCTGCGTCTTGGCTGTCAGAGAGGGAATGTCCCAGATGGTGCAGGTCGTATCGATGCTGGACGTGATGATCAGACTCGGCGACACCATGTTCCAATCCAGCGACGTCAAGGGAGCCGTGTGATCGGGGGTCTTGGAGTTCGACAACAGGGCTAGCGGGGTCAGCTTGGTGATAGGAGAGGCCAGCGCAGACTTGTTTGTGATCGAGTTGGAATGGAGAGTTGGTGAATCGGAGGGAAGGGACCAAAGTCGAAGATGGTCGCCTGATGTCGCTAACAGATCAGTCGTCTGCTTCTGTGAGGACGGGGGTTCCCACAGCAAGCGGGTGACGGGATAAGAATGCGTCGCTTCGGCGATCTTGGTGAACTCTAGACTGTGCTTTGGGGAACCAGGGGTATATACATCGGAGGGAGCGTTCACGATTTGTGTGTCAAGGATTTGGATCTGAGGGGAAAGCTGTCAGCAGCCCATCGGGAGGTGAGCGGGGAGAGCGAGCTTTTGCTCGGCCATGACGTACATAGTTGTGGCCGTCTTCAAGATAGCTGCCTATAGCGACTTTGCCGGCTCCTTTACCTTGGGGTCTCCATTTGCACCAATCCAAGGCGAAAAGCGCCCAGGGTGCCAGGTAATTACTCGTGGAGGGCTGCGAGTTGGCCAGTTCGTATCCCATCGTGCCGGGCTGGCTGTCGGAGAGGCTAGAGTCGGCGCGGGGCCGGATATCGGCGAGGCCCAAGGGTGTATGGGACACGTTCCTCTGAGACCCGGGGGCGCCGTACTTGCCCTCCTGTGACGACATGTACTGGGACTGACTGGGATTGGCCGAGCCTCCAGGCGTCGTAGGCGCGTAGGGAGAGTAGCCGGAGTGAGTCGAGCCATCGTAAGGGTCGGCAGGGCTCGACCTCGAGTAGCTGCTATGCGACATGTTCAAAGAAGGCTTGGTGGGCGAGCTGTAGTCGCCCGGAGACTGTTGTATGGGACCCGACATGGTGGGAAGGCTGGGAGCGGTGTTGGTGGTCATGGGGGCAGGGCGACCGGGCTGGAGAACGTTTGGCACGGCTGAAGGCTGATATTGAGGGTTAACAGGTTGCGACGAAGGCTGCTCGAGTTTGATCTGTGGGCCGGGGGCGGTGGTGAAGTCTCGCGGGGACATCTGACCGGCAGTGTGGCTCATTGAGGTAGGCGAGATATGCAGCTCGTCGGAGAGATGTTGGGTGTTATAAGCAGCGGCAGTATTGCTGGGCCGTCTCGGAGCGGTTCCGTATTGCCCTTGCGGATTCATGACTGGAACTACGGTCCCGCATACAGCTACACAGCTAGGTGTAATCCTGTCGGGGCGGAGGCGCTGGGGCCCTGACCGAACAGTTGGTTGGGTACGGACGGCGCTTGTTGCTGGAATGAGCGCGACGGATCGTTGAAGGATCGGGACAAAGCAAGGTACTTCTCTCGTCAGCTACCTAGGTAACCTAGTCTGGCACTCCCGTACGTAGCAAAGCCGCTAACCTAGGCGCCGGCTCAAGCGAATCTGATGATGACCTCAGGCGAACGAACTCCAGATTCCGTGCGATGTCGGTGTCGCGCAAGGTGCTGCCCGACGTGTCGATCTCTCTCAGCTGAGTTGGCACTGTGCAATCGTACCTGGCTAGCCTTGCTGAGGTGCTGGGGAGAAAGAAGACAATATATCGACAGAGACCCCGCGCGGCGGAGGTTTGACACAGGACGAGGGTAACAATGGAATGGAATGTCAGCCGAACCTCGCATACAGAACACAAGGAGGTGGGATTATGGATAGGCTATGCAGGTTAGGTCGGCAAAGATAGGTCATAGTCTTTAATAGGAGAGCTAGAGGCTAGAGCAGAGTGAGAGGGGTAGTGCGACCACGAGGGTTCGGTTCCCAACTTGCCGGGTTTCTGTCTATCTTATATCTGACAGACATCGGCTATGAAGCAGTGATGAATTGTGCAAATCATTGCGCTTTGCCTGGATTCTGAAGGGGAATCAAAAGCTGCTAAGTTGCTTCCCAGCATTTGTTCCTATACTGGGAGAAGGAAGACGTGGGCGATACCTTAGGTTTAATTAAGTGGTCAAGGTTAAAGCAAACATGTCTTCAGTGCCTCCTCCTCTGTTACAACTTGACAGTTGGCAGTTGGCAAAGCGGGGATTAGGTAAGTAAGTGGTTAGTAATTACTTCATTTGAGATTAATAACCTAACCTTAAGAAAGTCCCCCTCATCTTGCTTCTTGTTGGGCTGCACTTTGCATCTATTTACTGTGTGTCACACTGGAAGTACATATGATATTGGACTTACCTCTTTGCGTCGTCCTACCGAAGATTTTGGGCTTGTATATGGCATGGCCATCAAATTACACCATTTTCTCGATTCTGGGCAGGGAGCGCCCGATGTCGCTCTACTAATTGGCTCCAACTTCCCAAGACTTCTCTGACTGTACTTTGTAAGACTTCTTCCCTGTTAAAGGCACACTGACACTTGTGCGGAATAGGTGGGGTGAACCATTTCGGAGGTCACGTCACCCCACGACCATCCATGTCCCACTTTGCGTCTTATTTACCGAGGGACCGGACGGCTTTATCATCACCATCACGGGCATTTCCTTCTATTTGTCTCTGAAACGGTTCGTTCACCTCTGCAGCTTGCTGGCCGTGTTGTATATGAAGAACCCAGGATATTTGTCGAATTTGCTTTTGGCACCCACAGACAGCAATGGCAGCAATGTACCGCAGCGATACGCCTTCGCTTTTGCTACTACCCCCACCTCCGCGCCCAGCAAATCATGCGGCTCTGAAAGCTGCCTACGTGCCTCCAGTCAAAGCTGCCATAACCAGAATAAAGAGTGAAAAGGCCCACATTGAGACGGGTTCGGTGTTAGTTGTCGCCCTCGTCTCCTCCGTCCTCACCGGCGGACCTTCCTCTCGCCAGAGGGCCTTCTCATGGCCCGAGCTTCAGTCCATCCTGGCCGGGATATATAGCATCGTCGCGGTTGTCTGCACACAGTTGTCCATTCCTACCGAGTCGCATGCAGGCCCAGACTCGATCGACGTCCGCGTCGTCTTTGTCAACCATGAACTATCAGGTCCAATTGTGGTCGAGGGCCGACCGGCCATCGAGACCAACAATACAGTCATAGTCGATCTGCCCACATTTGCCTCGGCTTACCATCCTTGGAAGCAGATATTCCACGTAAACAGCGAACTGGGACACCGTATTCTGTCTTCCTATCTCAAGCTATCTGAATCTGTCCAGATCCTAAGACAGGACCAGCTACTCGTCGTCGACGGCGGCATGTCCTTTACCGAAAGCGCCGCCGAGCCCAAACCTATGACCAAGACGTATTCCGTGGTATGTCTTGGCGGCACATTCGACCATCTGCACCCGGGCCATAAACTTCTGTTGACGGCTGCCGCCTTACTCCTCGAGGCGCCCGAGGACAAGACGGAGAAGCCGGCACGTTTCATCATCGGAGTTACCGGAGACGAGCTTCTGAAGAAAAAGAAGTTTGCTGAATTGGTGCAGCCTTGGGACCTGCGCGTGGCTAATGTCATCGAGTTCTTGGCATCCATCCTCGAGCTCTCCAAGAGCGGCTGGGTAGAGCCGCACGTCACAAAGACGACGGATGACTACGTTATTGCCAGGTTCCGAGGCGGCAGAATTGAGGTACATTGTGTAGTGTTGCAGGAAGCTTACGGCCCGACCATCACGGAAGAGAGCATGGACGTCCTCGTCGTGTCCGGAGAGACCCGCGCAGGTGGGGACGCAGTCAACGAGCGTCGCCGCGGCCTTGGCTGGCGGGAGCTCGAAATCTTCGAGGTCGATGTCCTCGACGCCCACGATTTTATCGACGGCCCGACCAAGACGCAGGACTTCGCGACCAAGATAAGCAGCTCGGCAATTCGCGAGCGAAAGGCCGGGAGCAGGAAGCAGGGCGAACCCAGCTGAATCACATAATCTATGAAAGATGAGCCTCCTTTCGGCTGTCTGCTATGCTATCACATGAAGAGAGTCTGTCCTCCGTCTACCAGAACTGCGGCGGATGATCTTTGTTAAGCGGGATTCGCACAGCTGTATTCTAGACTTAGGGGCGCACTTACGGTCAGATCCGTTGAAGTAGCTACCGGCTCTGCTAGCGAGCATAACCACCACGCCCGAAAGCTCGTCTGGCTGTCCCATCCTGCCGAGCGGGTGGCGGCTCAGCCACGTCCTCCTCGCCGTATCCAGCCCGTCTCCCTCGTTCAAGATCGTGTCCATGTAGCCCGGTGAGATGCTGTTGACGCGGATACCGTATTGTGCCCATTCGGCGGCGAGGGACTGGGCCATCGCTTTCACGCCTGCCTTGGATACATTGTAGGGCGCTTGGGGTTGTGGAAAGTTTACCCTGTGGGCGGAGACGCTTGCCACGAATATGATGCTGCCTCCGAGCTTGCGCTCGATCATGTGCCGGGCAACTGCACGAGCCACCAAGAAACCGCCCACCGTGTTGACACTCATCACGCGGTTCCAGTCCAGGGCTGTCCAGTCGAGCGCGTGCCCGCAACTCACCATGCCTGCGAAATTCAGCAGAGTTGTCACGGGGCCGAGCAACTCGACTGTCTCCGAAACGGCAGCGTCGACTTCCGCCTCGTCGGTGATGTCGACTTTCAAGAAGCGTATGGAAACTTGGGGGAACTCGCCAGCTAGAGCCTGCACTTTGGCTTCCGCTTCGGCTGGATTGACGTCGAAGATCATTAGGCCCTGCACGCCATGTTCTAGCAGAGCTTTGCTGACAGCGGAACCGAGATCCCCTGCGCCACCGGTGACGATGGCATTCCCTTTGACCCTAAAGCGCTCGCAGGCTCGTTCTGCGGGGGACATGTCCCGATGGCGGGGAAATGGCGGAGGTGGGGCTGTGAGCGAACCCGGAGCTCCGCTTCCCAAGGTCATCTGGGGCATAACCCGGGCTGTGAGGCCTTCTCTCTCAGTTGCCATATTGCTCTAGACTGTCATGTCGTTGGTTCTGGGTGTGATGTCGAGCGGCTCATGAACATAAATGTGTTCTATGTAGTGGTTTTTGTGCAGAGGGTTCTCCGACTCCTTTTGGAGTGAATTTCAACTGAAGTTACACACACGTCCTTCTACTGGTCCTTCTACCTGCAGCGCTGTGCTCTGAATCTTGATCAGTGCTCTGATCATACTTGCACAATATCCCCACAGCTTTAACCATCAGTCATTACCTAGGCACCCCCTCAAGCTCTCACTAAGCATTGAATGATGTCTTTATTTCACTATCAGGCAAGATTTAATGTCTTGGCAGTAACTTCTATGTGGTCGAGGTTACAGACGCTTAAGGCACTCTTCAAGCCTTGATCAAGAATATCGCGAAGCCGCCAATGGTAACGCAAGTCATTTAGTCTGAATACAGGCTATAGCCATGCCAAGGTGTTTTGTGTGTGGGGGGATTATGTCCAGCTGCTGGTATGTCTAACATAGGGTCATGACGATATCCTATAGTTTGGAGGACTGACTGAACGATTTTGATATTCGCACACGGCGTCTGCCTCATGCTCTTCCAGCTTCAGGGCCTTGATGTGGGCAGAGAGGGGGAGCAGCAGTTGTTCCAACTCCTCCGTTCCCACCCGAGCCTTCCCACGTCTGGGACAACACAGGTCACCCGTAGCCCTGCTTGTATCGATGATTCGTTGGCATCGGGGTTTCCTCACGCCGCTGAAGGCTTTGAATGCAGTCCCGATATCTGCGACGGACGAGATCCTGTTTAGCAGGGATGCGAGGATGAAAGCGTCCTCCAGGGCCATCTGACCGCCTTCTTGTGACAAGAAAGGCCTACCGGTTGATTAAACCTAGCAGGAAGGGGCTCCTTACCTGAGTCATCCTCTGAGCCATGGGATGCTCAAGCCGACCAGCGCTTACTCGATCCTTCAATATGTCTCGGGTGATGGGCTGTACGCCACGCATCGGCGGATATCCATCCTCCTCGACTACTACTGCGTTGCACTGCACGTCGGTGTGATCCTCGGTCATCGCATGCATCATGTATATCCCGTCTCCGACCCACTGATACTCTCTCCCCAGGTCGCAGGGCTCGGGCATCCCCGCGAGGGCCGCCCTCGCGGACTCGGGAGCGACCGAGGCCATACACTCCCACCACCCGGCGGGGGACGCTTTGCTTTCCAGGGCGACCTGACGCAGGACGAAGCCTCGGACGCGACTGAATGTGCCGTCTGCACTGACAACGGCGTGGCACTCGGCGTGCTCGCCGTTTTGGAACAATAGCTTGATGGAATCCGAAGCTGTCTCCTCTAGATGGACCAGCTTTTTCCCGGCGTGGAGGGATGCCCTCGGTATCCGAGACGTGAGCTGTCGGAGTAAGAGAGGCCGATCCATAATCAGACCCCTCACTCCCAGATCCCTGATCAAGGTACCGGCGTTGGGCCCCGAGCCCTGTGGGATACGGTATGCGCATAATCCAGGTGTGATCGTAGGCACATGTGTCTATATATACGCTTACATGGAACGAACCGTGACAATGTGAGCCACATCCATCGCGGCCGCCCCGACATTGGACTTTAGAAACTTCACTGCCGAAGGAATCACCCCCTCCAGAGCCTGCAGCGCGATATGGGACAGCTCGATTATGCCGGTACGGCCGGAAAAGTCGGCCGCCGACTCATAGACGTGGACGTCGAAAAGCGGATTTGGCAGGAGTCCATTGGCTATAGCGGCACCGGCAAGACCCCCGCCGACTATAGCGATACGTATACGACCTTCCATCTTGCCTTGCTTTCCTTGCTGGAAGTAGTCGGGCAGGCCGAAGTAGTGATTGGTAACCTTGGCTGTTTGCTTTGAATACCTGTTTGCATCAAAAGGGGTGCGGTATATGGATAAGACGATAAGCTCAGGGCCGGCGGTTGATGATCATCTCTTGGCGTTGAGCATCAAGCGGGTGCAAGCCTCGATGCTGCTCTCTTGTGTTGAGAAAGAGACGTCCTGACAGCTTCGGCGCTCTCCGATATTATTGGAGGTCATGCACCCCCCTCGCGCCCCAATGGAGTATGCTGACCAATGTAAAGAACCCCCTTGACTTGTGTTTCCCCAACCTGTCAGACTCTGCATAGTTGCATTGCAGCTGTTTGTATCAGGTAGGTTAGAATTACCACTAGGTAGCAAGCCATCCCCATCCAGCCACCCAGGAAGGGATGTGCCCTAGGTGAGGTCAAATAAACGCCAGGCATGGTTATGGTGGTAGTACTTTGTACGAGTTATCATCCTAGACCTCCTAAAAAGCAAGCCCGCGGGACCTACTATGTAGGTATAATAGCAGATGTTACATGGGCTACACGACAAATCCGATGGTAGTTAAGTATCTAAGGTTAACCCTGATTTGGCATTTTATATTGGGGATCGATGGGAATCATCCTGGAATGACTCCATGCCTCAACAGATTCCCACTTGGCACATATCGCCTTCCCATAATCGTTAGGGAGGGGGTCATGTTACGGACGGCGGAAATGCAGCCTTTGTACTTACAAGGCAATGCAGCTCGTGATAGACGCTGATGCTACTGAGATATCCACCTCCAGCGAGCTCCGTGAGGTTGTCCAGGTCTTCGCCCGCTTTGGCCAGTTCCTCCAGGGTCGCGTTGAAATAGGCCGCTGACAGAACGTCAGTGTAACTAAGTAAATGGGTCTCCAACGTCAGTCCGGTAATGCCCAACTCATACATACGTTTGATCAGACGGTCCCATGCGAGATCCTGCTCGAGTGATAGAGGGCCGGCAAATGTCTCATTCCCGAAAATCCTGTATGATACGGGCTCTCGTAATGCATACTGAATAGATGAAGTGACAGGCACTTTACAGTAGGTCAGTGTCGTTGGGGATATGGGATAGGAGAAGGCTGTCGTCCTTGGGACACTTACACCAAGAAGGCTTTCCGACAACATCCCTATCAGCTGTCTTGGATCGTGCCCCCCAACGAAGAAAAGTAGAAGCCAACAAAAGAGCATGTAACAAAACAAGATAGACGTTCGCGATCCTGGCGAGAACAGTCCTTTTGCATGTCGAATCTTGGCACTCGTCGTCAAGAACAAGAAGTCGTTCAGACACTCCGTACGAGTCACTGTCGTTCGCCTTCCAAAGGGCATCCCACTTGGTCGTCATTGCAAAAAGGGGGTAAGGAGAAATAGTCGAGACAGGGTCAGATGTATTGAGAAATCACCGGGTGCTTCTATCTCTATTACCTCACTTGTGTCTACAACGCCGTAACCTCGCTCGTTCCCAGATGTCTCTTGCTGATGGTTATTGGGTGACACCAGCTCATGTGATCCTCGCAGGAATCGCTTTGCCAGTCCTGGACATCGTCGCCGTTGCGATCAGATATGTTGCGCGGAGGAAACAGCGACAGCGCCTGGGGCCAGATGACTGGCTCATGATCCCTGCATTGGTAACATAACATATCAACTTCCCTGTTTCTGCAATGCCGGAGTGTTTTGTGCTAATATTTCATAACGGCATACAGCTATTTACCGTGGGAATCGGTGTTGCCATGACGAATGGCGCTTCGAAAGATGCCCTCGCGCATCCCCTGGAGCTTCCGGCTGAGCTGAACGGAGACTTCCTCGATTTCTCAAGCGAACAGATCAGCATCGAAGGAGCTGTATGTATACGAAAATATCTTTGCCGCTCTAGTCACCACACACACAAAGTCTCAAAGATGTTAATGACAAAAAAAAAAATCAGATCCAATGGGCTTATACCCTGCTTCTTCCACTCTCTCTCGGCTGTACCAAAGCGAGCTTCCTGTTCTTTTACCGGCGCATCTTCGTTGTCAACCGACGAGACAAGAACAACATGTTTATTTCTGGAATGATTGTCTTTGTTCTTAGCTGGATGCTGGGCTTTCTTTTCGCCTTCCTCTTCCAATGCCGCACAAACTTCTGGGCCTTGTGGACAACCCCGAATGCTATCGCAGCCCACTGCGTAAGCGACACGCCGATAAACTTGGCGTTTACCATTACAGACTTTATCGGAGATGTCATCATATTCATCATTCCTATTCCCATGGTAGATCGGCTCCCTTCCCCGAACCAACCCGTGCCACGGTCCACTGACGTTAAATTCAGATTTGGCGAATTAATTTCTCCAGGGGCAAAAAAGTCTTCCATTACCGGAGTCTTCCTTTTTGGTGCCATGTGAGTTCCTGCTCCTGTGGACCTTGTGAACCTTTTATATATATACATATATCAAATGCTCATTAGCAAATCAGAACCGTCGCTGCTTCGCTCACCAGGCTCGTCCTCACGGCCAAAATATTCGTTCAGGCCTTCGAAACTGGGACCGACCCTATCCGTGAGTGGCCGACTGACTCCCGTGCCGTAAGTTTCTTTGACATCGTAATCAAGGCTAATCTGCCTTCAGTCATTGTCACGGCCTTCATCTACTGGGGGATGGTTGAAAGTGGCGTTGCCGTGTCTACCGCTTGTCTGCCCAATTTCTGGCTCATCTTCAGAGGATGGTCGTCTGGCCCTGTCTTCAGGTTCGCAAGGAGCATAGCAGAGTCAAGCGCCTCCCGGATACGCCTATCGAAGACGAAAACGAGCAGCGCTACTCTAGCGAGGGGGGTTGATCCGTCTAATTCAGGGGCAACACGCAAGTTCGGCTCATCTACTGAATCCGCAACAGCTCGTATTCACAACAACAAGAGCCAGGACTCCAAATCATCCACAACCGCATCATACCCCTTGGAGTATGTTCATTTTGATCAACAATAAGGTGCTCAGAGTAATGGTTCGTGGCGCCTTAGCCCACTTGCATGTTCTATCTAATGGAGTTTTTGTTAATACGCCCTACCATTTTTGTATTCTAGCAATGTAAGGTGCTGCCCAAGATTCCATCTGGCTTAGAGATGACTGTCGTGGGCCAGAAATGCAAAGATATATATAAGTGCATACAAAACTACCTACTGAGAAGTCGTAAACGTAGTCAAACTCTTCAAGTACAACCACCCTTCCAGACCTCGTGTCGCTTTAGTTGCCCTGGCTGGCGATCTTCCCGCTTCGCTTAGCTATAGGAGAGTGGGCAGAGCTCTGTGTTTTCTACGCAAAAGGCCGTACGTGATCAAAAGGTCACGCGTTGCTGATCGGTCGTCTTTATTTATAATTGTGCTCGTTGCGTGCGTAGGTACCCGGCCGTTAAAAGTATTGTATATATAATATTGCCGAGCAGCAGTTCTTCATGTAAGGATCTCCGTTGAACAGACGGGACCGACAACCAGAAGACACTCTAAGCTGGAAAACAATATACGTTGTATAATATGGTATCCCTCTGTAAACCGAATACAGCACGCCCCCATGCGGCTCAGACCTTCAGCACCAATAACGCCATATAAGAAGAGAACATGATATCTGAGAGGCATAAAAAGGATGGGTATACACCTTTATTGATAAGATAATACCCATTCCAAAACAAAATAAGAAGACGAGGAGCTTCATAAGATCAGTCGAGCAGGACATGGTGGCTCTCGGCCAACAAATCCGGTGGAACCTCGTTGGCACTGCTGTCTCTGCTGTCTCTTCTTACGGGTCGATGGTCTTCCTCCTCCACTCCTGCTGTGATATCTTCATGCTCCCAGTGTCTTGATTCACCTCCCCCTCCCTCACGATCTATCCCGTTCGACACAGGCCGAGGTGTTGGGCTATGCATAGACAGGAACTCGCGCGGCACTTCATTGTGCTCATCGTCTTCGTCGGTCTCGATATGTGCTTCCTGTCGGAAGCCGAGGGACGTTGCAGCGTCATCGTCAGAAGAAATCTGGTGTAGATCGTTAGTCCTGTCCCAGCGGCGTACCACACTTCCGGTCAAATGGTCCCTCGAGTCCCTAGCGTCATTTACGCCTAGTAAGTCATCTTCGTCCCGGCTCGCCCCTGAAGATGTCCTGCCCTTAGGCGTAGTGGCAACATCGTCTTCCAGGCCAACCACTTGAAGGGTGTCGCCTAGTTGCTCCTTCAGCCTGTGCAAGTAATTAATCTCCGCGCTGAGAGCGGTCACAAGAAGTTTCCAGCCCTTCTCTGCGGCGTAGTCGTGGAGATCTTCTAGCCCCTTGGTCGTCTCTCTACACAGTTCGAATTGTTCTTTCAAGTCTTTAGCCAGAGCGTCGAAGCCCGACGTTGACGTTTGTTGTTGCGAATATCTCGACAGTTTGTCGAAGGTGAGCTTTAAATGCCGGTCGTGCTCTTCTAGACGATCAAGCACGTCTTGCCAGAGTTGGGTTCCCTCATCTAGCGCGCCCCGTTCCTTATCCACGGACATCTTGCGCAATTCCAGGACATGCACCTCCCCGTCCCACCAATCCTTGGCCATCGGCGCCGTTCGTCTCTCTGGCCGTAGTGAGAGGAACTCCAAGCCGGACAGATGCTGGCCCAGCAGGGCCTTCAGATCCGCATCATGTGCCATGAGCCCTTCTACTTCCAGCACGGCCACGCCCGGGTAGTCCATCACATCTCGGATACGCCTGTCGCATTCACTCAAAGCGCCCCTGTAGCCGCTGAGTTCAGCTTCTCTGGCGTTTTTTGCTTCCGCGATCCTGCTTTCAAGTTTGTTCTTGGTGCGTCTCAGCTCTCTGAGCTTCTCCTCAAGCTCGAGGATGCCTTCACAGACTTCGCGGTGCCGTTGTTCCATCTTCCCGATGTCGTCCTTCTGCGGCTGGTCATGGTCGGACTCGATGGCCTTCATCTCGGCGATTACAGCATTGCGTTTGTTGGACAGGTTACGTAGTCTAGAAAGCGCCGCCTTCCGCTCCGCCAGGGCCGTTGCAATATACGACTCTTCCTCGTTCTTCAAGTCGGACAACTGGGTCATACAGCGCAAGATGCCAAGACGGGCCTCCCTCTTGGACAGGTGCCTCTTCTTGGGCTGGCGCACAGGTACGACAAGGTCACTGGGGGGCTCCTCTAAAGTGGATGACGACGAGTTGGCCAGATGTTTCTCCAGCGCATAGTCTTGTGCGTCCAACAACTGCTGCAGTTCCCGTTGCATCTGGCGTTCCCGCCTCTCTATTATCTTAAAGGTCTGATCGACCTTTGTGGAGGATGCTCGCTCGGTAAGTGCAGGGCGAGGGTTGAACATGCTTTCGAAGAAAGACTGGTGAGGTCCGGCACTGTCGATATGGAGGTCACGAGGCTCACGGAGGAAAGAGGGCCGCCAGATGCCCGGTACCGGTACAGGTAGGCTGGAACGTTCCTCGAGGTACTCGTCATACTGCCTGCTGCCCTGTTCCGAACGTTCGTCTTCGTAAAAACCGTACCCGCTCCCGGAGGGTGAGCGTGGCGGTTCCTGGAAAGATACGGACGCGTTCATTTTGACATTTTTCCCTTTATTATAATGTGCCTGTGCCGAGTTCCCTCTATTCCGCATGGCACTAGAACCGCCATTCGGGGGCGTATCCGAAAAACCGTTCACGAGCAGGGCTTCATCGGGTCGGGGGGAAAGCTCGGCAAGGTCGTGCTCGTCGACGGAGCGAGAGGGAGGCGATGTAAACAGGGGGAGAATCCCGCCACGGCTCTGACGCCTAAATCTGGGAAAGAGCTCTTTAGCAAAGCTCATGATCGACCGGGTCCACAGGCAATTTCTCAATGTTTTACGACAAGGCAAGGCAAGGACACAACCCAGGTACACAACCCAGGTTCGAAAAACATGCTCAGTTTGGCAAGAACTATTTGAGTATCAAGTCCGCCAGAGCACAGCAATTTAAAGAGAAAAGCGTTAACGACCTGACGGAATAATGAGCAAAACACCATTTGATAGACTTGGCAAGAAGCTGTCAATAGAGAGTAAGCGAGAATCAAATCATGCGCAAAATATCCTGGTTCCAGGAACGATCACGCAGCAAGCGCGTGCATAAAGTCAGTCATCTTTCCTTTATTCGCAGGGAGATATGATACAGCTCTGGCGTCAGAAAATGTAAGCAAACAACTTGAACTTCAGGTTCTATGGAATACTGCTGTACTTGTACCTTTTGGAGACATACCAGTCAGTCAGGCAACTTGGCTCTTTTGGAGAGATTGCACATGCGTTAGGTGCCCTCGGTACACTAACCACTTATCGATAGGACCCAGCAGGATCTCACCTCACCAGACATCATCTTGTGCTGCTTGCTCCCCGTGAACAGCTACGTAATTTGAAGATGCAGTAGATAGCAGGTACGACCTTACACAGTGCCACATACATACACCATCAAGAGACAATAGAGAGCAATGGCCTTGGTCTTTGTTTCATATCATTATCTTACATTGAACTTGCTCCAGGACAAGAGAGTCAGGCTCTGAACGGCACATGCTATGTGCAGACCGGCAAGCACAAGCAAGCCAACCCTTGGACAGGGCTTACGGATGTGAACGAGATATGACGGCGATCTCTGCCTCGATGAGAATGCCAGCTGTGGGAGACTGCCATTTAGGCGAAATTAACCGGCCACACTCTCCACGATCTCTGGTCTCTGGTCGGGGCTCTGGTCTGGACTGGCCTTCCTCTCGGCGAGACCAATGGAATTTATGAACGATGATGCATGTACAATAGGTATGTTGCGGGGTTTGCAAATAAGGGAAACCACAGGTCTCTTTGCCGTTAGAGATCGAGACAAGTGATGCAAAGACCCGGGTTCTACCACTGTGGATCAGTATCATGATAAGGCTTCATCAGATTCGCAACCCAGCTGAGACAATACCTATACAGTACTTACTCGAGCTGGTGCTATAAGAGTACATACCTCTGTTTGTAGACACCTGTAAGAGACGAGTCTCCTTCAGTAATTTGAAATTTCCATTTATTGTCTGCTTATACAAATCTGAAGGTAGTAGGTCGAAGAAGGAAAGAGCGCGGTGCAGCCTTCATTCTGTGCCTGCCACCTCCGTTTTCTTGGGCTTCAGATCAACAAGAATTTAAAGTTAGGGAGAGTCGGAGCGAGATCTCACAACTCTCCTTCGGCACCACTGAGCTGCCATTTCACCACTCCAGCTGCGCACTCAAGATGCGTCTGGCTTTTCTTCCTACGTCACTGGCCCTTCTGGGTTGTGCCGCGGCCCTCCCAGGCACCGCAATGAAGCCATCGGTAAGTACTTAGGCATACACCAATGCCAGATATTCCCCTCAGAATAAACGACAAGTCAGACTGACACCATGTTTTACAGATATCAACCTCAACTGTCATGGCTGCAGCTCATCCTATTACTTTCTGGCCTCTCGTCACACTTGGCCCTGATGCTAAGCCCATTACTTACACCTTGCCTCTGACAGCTAGCAGGGCCCCCGCAGGTCCCTACCGAAGTGGTGTCGAGGCAGCGGTGGCCAACACGGGCGACCCTAGCACCCACTCTGCTTATCCGTCAGCATACGGGGCTCAGGAAACCGTTACGCCCTCGGCTAGTGCTTCTTCTTCTTCTGCCTCTGGCCTCACCAAGGTGTGCACCTCCATCACGGGGGCGTATCCAATGTCGACCATCCCCGCTTTCTGCCGCCCTACGATGTTCTCCAACGCCCCGGCGCTCGCCTCCCCGACGGATCCCGCGGTCGCGCTCGCCACGGCTGTCGTTACGATGAGCGCTAACAGCGTCCCGGACAAGCTGAACTGCTGCGCCGAGTGCGCCAACTACTACAACTGCTACGCCTGGCGCTTCGTGCCGTCGTACACGGGCCATCCCTCGGAGAGGCTCCCGGGCGGCTTCGATCCCTTCCGCCATGGCAACTGCGAGATAGCCTACTACACGGGAACCAACGCGACGTCCGAGCGTAGTGTCACGACGACCGAGGACACCCCGTCCGTGTGTCCCAACGGCCGCATAGTCCAGCACATGCTGAGCGGCTCCAACAACGCGAGGGAGCAGGACCCTTGGACGGCGGGCATGTACTATAACGGATGGAACGACGGCGCCTGTGGCCATGGCGGCGCTATCGTCTTCAGGAAGGGACGGGATAAGGGGTACGGCGGAAAATCCCTCTGCGGTAGGCCGACGTGAATCTCGGATAGCCAATATCCCGTAATAGTGGCGAGGGGCAATATTTGTCATGACTGCGTACCTACATACCTAAATAGGTACCTGGGAACGTACATAGAGTGAGGGAAATTGGAATTCAGACGTCTCAGGGGCTCGTGTCACATGTAGGGAGGCAAGAGACGGGTAATCACAGATTACATATTACTTACTTCCTGTACGACCTACAAGTACCTGTTCAGCTTTGTTACGAATCCTAGGAAAACTGGCTGTTATTGGAGTTGATGTTTTTCTTTTGTGTTCCACTTAGTTGTCCCTTGTACACGGCAATATATTTTCGTTTACGTACTCCTTGTCTTGTTCCATCGATCCGTAGAGCATGAGAACCGGGCCCTCGAGCAGCCGGTCCTAATTATTGGGAATAGGCAAGACTTGTTACAATCAGTCATGGGAATGCTTAGTATTTATTCCCAACGTTATGAGAAGCACAATTACAGGCAGTAAGCAGATAAGTAACTCACCTACACGACAGTAGTCCACAATACCTCCTCGTGCCCGGAATTTAAGCTTCCATTGCGTAGATTGGAGACATGGAGATTGGCCTCCAACGCAGGCAATGTAGGTTACATAGTATTCGCAGGCAGAAGGACTTACCACGCCTCATCTTTGCGTTCTTCTTGGCTCTGGCTTGTTACTAGAGAGCAGTACACACAACCCAGACACCACTGACCGAGCAACGTTCTCATTAGCATCTATTGCGCAGGAAGGACTTGTGGCAAATCTAGACAGTAATCGCCTGGACGCTGTCTCGCCTCTCATCAGTCATTTCTTACAGAATCCTGGAATGTGCACCCATCTGCAACCCATGTGTCCTTCCCTCGATTTTTAATCCTGGGCAAACAAGTACTGGACAGAGAGATGTATGGTTGTATTTGCAACTCACACAGTCACTTGCTTTTGAAATCCTCCACTCATTAACCCAAAAACCACATCGTGACCTCTCTATCTTACCCCTTGCCCCTTACTTATATAGACAGTAATCAGGAGAGGTCTCTGTATAAGTATCGAAATACGACTCTACAGAGCTTCGCGCGGTATCCGCGTTACTCTCATCATGTTCGCGCTCGGGAATAGGTGTTTCCGGTGCCCGGTCAGTGGCCACTTTCGAACCAGTAGAGCACAGCTTCTTAGTGCCCAATATATGATTGAGCAGTGTTGGCTTGTTTCATGTTGATAGCCATCTATCTCCAAGGGGAGCCACCCAGTTGCAAATGAAGATTGGTCATGAGACACTTACCTACACATCTCTGTTGGCCCGTAAAGCTTCCAATGTCTTGCCTGACTTTGTTTTATGAGTTCCAAGCTTCTGCTATAACTAAATTACTTTCGAAGCCCGGGGCTCGCGTATCATTTCTCCAAAGGATACTGTCTCTTAACCCAGGTGCACGTTTAGACAATGTTCTGGATAGGGGTGTACAGGATGCGGTCCGGATAACGAAAAATAGAATAGGTGACCCAGAGGTTAACTGGTATGATACCTAGGGCAGAGTTGGTGTTGTCCATAAAGATATATTGGAGCCCCTGAGCTATACACGTGGCATAACAATATCTCGTTCCTTTTTTCTTTTTGGTCTTTTGCAAACTTGAGTCCCATTTACCGCTCTAACTTTTTGCTACCCGGGAAATGTATCCATATTCAGCTTACTGTCCATACCCAAAAATGTCCCCCTTATCCAAACGTGAGCCATCATGGTCGAATGCTCAGTGCTCCATCAACCACCATGCTACTGCCATTGACCCAGCTGGCCCGAGGAGAGGCGAGAAAGAGTATCGCGTCAGCAATCTCTTCCGGCGCCGCCAACCGGCCCATCGGCGTCTGAGACACGGCCATTTTCTCAAAGCCCTCGGTGACACTGGATATACGGGACAGCATGGGTGTGTCGACCCACGAGGGGCAGATGCAGTTGACTCGGATGTTGTGTCTCACGTTATCCAGGGCTGTTTGACACAATGTCAGCTTCTGGTAAAGTAGATGATTAAAATACATATACCTGCGACTCTGGTAAGGCCAACGACGGCGTGCTTCGACGTGGTGTAGCTCACGGCGTGAGGCACGCCCCTGAAGGACGAGACCGAAGCCATGTTGACGATCGTCCCGCGAGACAATCCTCGCACAGGCAAATTGGGGTCGAGGGCACGGGGTTCCTGATTCTTCATCACGGCCAACACGGCGTTCATGACGTGGAAGAGCCCGTTCACGTTGACGTCGAGTACCGTCTGGAATTGTTCAAAGCTCGTGTCACCGATGTACTTGAGCCCCTTTCCCGTGACCTGTTTGACGTGATATATTAGTCAAGTAGTGAGTGAAGAGATAAGCAGCGGGAATGGATTCAGCATACACCGGCGGTGTTCGCGCAGTAATCTATACGCCCAAACGTTTCTACCATGTATGAGACGGCGTGTTGCACCGAGTCTGGAACTGTGACGTCGACCTGGACTGCCTCTGCTCGGAAATCGGGGTTGGTGGCAGAGGCCTTGCTGTCGGCAGCGACCTTTGTTGCAGCTTCTAGGTCGATATCGGCGACGAGCACCCCCTGAGCACCCTCTTTTGCGAAGCCAATGGCCGTGGCCTTGCCAATGCCGCTCCCTGAAGAGTGAGTTAGACTCGTTTAACTCATGGACGAGCAAGAAGGCTAATATAGAGCATAGAGTTACCTCCCCCAACCACCAAGGCATATCCATCGATATTCATATTGGGGATTGTCTGGCTTGCCGTGTTAGTGGTGTGCCCTGTTCTTTATTTGCGGATAAGGTGGAAGTTTGAATCAACGAAGATGAGGACGACGAAAATGAAAAATTTGAGGAAAGGGATGAGAGAGGGCAAACAAATAGCGGTCTATAATAATCTATTAATAGCACCAACCTTGGTATCACTCATCAACCACCAGGCTCTGCCCGAGTCTGCGGCCCCCACCCCGCCCCCTCGTTGTCATTTATACACCTATGCAGGCTATCACCAAGCATGTAACCCAAACAATGCCATTGCATATTGGAGCATGAAAGAGTCGCTATCTTAACCAATGCGGGAGCTATCCCTCGCGACGCTCTATCGAGTTATTAGAGCCCTTCATCGGGGGCGGGATGTATAAAGACGGATAACATGTACGCTTGTCGACACCTCCGGTTCTCAAAGATTCGTAAGGCTTTTGATACCCCGTCTGTCTCCTACCTTGTCCTAAGACACCTTCAGACAATCATCCAACATAGTTCATCATGTCGCTAGAGAGTTTTGCCTCACTCACACCAGCTCAACAGGAATACATTCTTGATGGCCCTGCACTACGGCCTCCTCCCGGTGTTCAACCCAACTTTGACCACCCGCCAAATATGAACCATGTCATCTACCCTGTCATAATCTTGGGACTTGTCTTATCCACCATATTCATGATCTTGCGCATCTATGGCAGGTGGTACTGCATGAAATCCGTCAAAGTCCAGGATGGTGAGCAAGAGGATACCTTTGTTATTCGGCCATTCGGGGTGTGTGTACAGAGCACTGATGTATAATAACAGGACTTGGAATACTCTCATGGGTATGCTTTACGTTGCTCCATAAGTCGTCGTGTCCGAGAGGTTAACGAGACTTTGTTCTTCTCAGCTCTTGCTCGTAGCAGAGTTCGCCATATACTTTGAGCAACTTCAGGTGCCGAATGCCGGAGGCCTTCTGGTCCATCAGTGGGACCTCCGAGTCCGAGACTTGCGACCTTTCTTGCTTGTAAGCTCCAACAACTCTCCATCGTGCCATGAGTCTAGCTACAGCATTAGTCATGATAGAGGTCAATCATCATCGTCCACCTCTACGCGGGCATGATGGTGTTCCTTAAGACTGCAATCTTGCTCGACTGGCTTCAGACGTTCTCGTCGCCGGGAAAGCGCGGCGTGTTCTACTGGGTCTGCATCTCGACGATCGCGGTCAACGTGGTGTACTGGATCATCGGCATCACCATCGTCGACAACCAGTGCGTGCCCTTCGAGGCCATATACGACAAGACGGTGCCCAGCCGCTGCATACACAACCCGAGGATCCTGGACGTGTTTTCAAACGCGTTCGGCCTCGCGGCAGACCTCGTGATCCTGGCGCTCCCGCAGGGGGTGATTTGGAAATTACGCATGTCCCGCATGAGACGGCTTGGTGTTTCCATCGTGTTTGCCTTTGGCGTGGTGTAAGTCGCCTATCCCAACCCTGAATTCTTCCTCTCGGAAATATAAAAACCCATTTGCCAACTTATCCGCCACGAATATCCAGGGCCTGTCTCGCGGCCGGTGCTCGTCTCGGCGCGACAGTCAGTTACATACATTCGGACGACGTCACGTACTCGTACAGTTCCGTAGCGCTCTGGACCGTGGCCGAAGTCACCTGCGCCTTTTTCGTATTCTCCATCACCGGCCTGTCTAGAAGTTTCGCTAGCTTTAAAAACAGCAGATTGGTATCTCGGCTGAGAGGAGGGAGTGAAGCCACTGGTACCAATGTGGGAAGCGGATAACGCTCCCGTGAAATCCGGCTCAAGTTTATGAGGTCGATCAGTTCTCATTCCCCAGGTGGCGTGTATTTGGAGATCGATAGGCACCAGGATGCGTCCATGGAGTTGTCTAGTCGCCAAGGGGCACCACACACTATAGTGCCGCGTGCTGAGGTCTGATTTGATATGCTGGTGATGGTTAGGGCTCTACGTCAGGGTGATGAATAAAAGGGGTAACGTCAACTTCTCCGGCGCATGGTCTAAGGATGACAACAGACGGAGCCAGAGCAAAGCAAATTAGATCTGGAAACATTGCACTAGCTCTCATTTTCCTTCTGTCCATGGCTGTAACGTATTATGAATACGCCCATAGGAAGCCTGGGGTCTACATGGAATCGTGGAGGCAGAAGGACGTAAGCTCTCCAACATGCATGCCAAAGTTTCCAACTGACGCTGCCGTTCCTTCCAAGAGAAATATCACGTATCCCGTCTCCAACGCCATAACCAAGAGTTACGACAAGGGGCTTGTCAGTCAGAGGGCAGAGTCATTTGCAAAAGCTGCCTCACATATATCTATCAGATATCATTCTCAAGCTCTCATTTATGGTTTTCATAAGCGCGCGTTGCCTCTGCCGATTCTATCAAACAAAAGATTCCTGACCTCACTGACATCTTCCCAGCGCCTCAAAACTCTCATAACATAGGAAGAGATGCGAGGAACAGTAAGTCAAAAAGCCCCCCCGTAAGACGCACATGGTCATACAAGCCACTGTGATAGCGACGGGCAAGAACTCACCAAAAGCCTCATGACCCTGATCAGACAACTTGTGATATGGATGTCAAGATAGCTCTTCATCTTTCAAATAACATACTTTGTATTTACTGTGGGTGACGACAGGCAAATCTACAGAGTTTTATGTGTATTCGAGTTTCAAGTATCCTTTATTCTTTTCGTGTCGAGTACGATTAGAAGATATCAAGGCAATTAACAAGTGCGAAAGTTGTTCATGTGCTGGTCGGACAAACGGAGATAAAGTAGACTAGGTAAGATAATAGAAAATAGAAAAAGTAATATCGACACTCCAGTCGAAGCAGAGAAAAGTCGGCAAAGTTCGGCTACACATTCGGCCAATTGCAGAGGTCGGAATAGGTGGTCCCCACATATTTTCTCGGGCTGCATTCCGAGTACGCACTTACCGTTACCTCTCATTGTACAAGTATGCAGGAGGAGTGCCTGAGGTATTGCCTGTCTGTGTGCTATCTAAATATGATTCGCAGAGTCGCGCCGCTTCTTGGGATAGCTGTGTGGTATATTTATTTCAACTGATAGTCCCAACGGGACCGGACTTCGCCTCAGAACTCAGAAAAGAACCCTTATCAAAACGCCGATGCGCAAAGCTTGGAAAACAAATGATTCGTCTATACCCGCCTTGACGATATGCGAAAGGAGAAGAACACGGTAGGCAAAACCCCCCCACTCTCTACGGGTTGAGAGATGACTTTCCCGGCCGTCTGTTCTTTCTCTCTGATATACAAAACGCACTGGGAAAGCCTTGCCAACATGAAGCGGACCAGTCGCGAGGATTCCGGTAGAGGGGTATTCTCTTTCCCGGCCCATTCAACAAGGCTGACAGTGCTGTCGGTAACGGCGATGTGGGGAGTGCTCGAAGGCTAGTAAACAGTGAGTTGGGTCGTGATCTCGTATCCGTCTTGTACGTCTGTCCTCATCAGGTCTGCTCGATAATCCAGGGCTGTTGAAACGTTCCGGTCACACGGAGGATGACCGGGGCCCGAAAATCCGGCAGCCTATCGTTTCCGCTCGAAGAATTTGCTGGATCCGGCAAACGCTACCGACTGATCCAACACCCATTCGCCAACCCCGAGGTACTTGTTCACCCATTTGTTCACCTCGCTACTCTCGTGGATTTGTTCGGGCTTGACGCTAGATCACCGGTCGCGGGCTATGGTCAGCGGCTGTCTCTCGCTCTTCCCTCGGCGGCGTGGCAATATTTTCCTCATATCCCCCCATTCTCTCCCACCTTCTCTTCCCCTTACCCTTCTCGACGGCCGAGGGACTGGAATGACGATAGTGGGACTCACGTAAGACCGGTTGAGCGTCGCATGCCGGCGAGGATCGTCGACACTAGGAAGCGGAGAGACGTTAATTACCAGGTCGGACGACAGGGTACGGTTTCCGGTCACGTATCGTGCAGAGAGAGGCAAACGTACCAAGGACAGCGTCAATGGCATAATGGCCCAGTCGCGTAAGCTTTCCCCAGAGGCCAAAAGTCAGTATGTTGAGAAGGAACTGACAAAAGTTGTTGTTCAGATTTCAGCATGTTCCACCATATGGCTAGGCTGAGGGAGGGAGCACAGTGATGATTACGATGCTAAAGCTGGGGACGAAGAACATACCATCTTGACAAGGCAAGTTCTGAGTCGGAACAGATGGGATCAAATTCAAATAAACCAAGCTAAAAACTATAAGGCGAAAGAAATACAATGCAAACTCGATGTTGTCTTGATCTGCGGCGATGAGAACGCTTGCTTTGAGAGAAGGCGCCTGCGAATGCGGGTTGATGGAGCAGTCGATTTGCTGAGGACGAGTTGCAGGTTGCCATGAGCAATACTGTAAGCAGCCAGTGCAAGAGTAAGTCATACTGTACAGCTGTAGGTGTTGCTAAACAGGTGGACCCGCTACTGGAAAGTCGAGACTGACTCCACTTTACTTCTAGACGAATCTCCTAAGGGTTTTGAAAGGCCCCGCTTGTCAAAAATGTTGTCGCCACTTGGAATTATCGACTTATCGAGGCCCTTGACCACGGAGCTTACCTAACGGAGCAATCAGCATAATCGCCTTATCAGATCCAGTTTTATCCAATGGCGGGGCTGTCAGAGCTGCACGTTCTGTTACTGGTTTGCTCAGAGATGTTGAGGGGACCTAACCAGAGCTAAATCGCTGTCTTGGAGGGGCTCTCAACAAGGGACCCTTGTCTGGCCTTTGAAAGTTTCCAGAGAGGGGTCCGAAAAGGAGGGGCAGGCCGCAGTATGATTGCAGCCCAGGCAAGAGCGAGAAGCCAAGCAAGAAGGGTGCAAGAACCTTCCAACTGGAGTTGTTCAAAAGCTGAGGCACTTTTATCTCTCTTTTCCTTTCGGAACCCCTCTGGGAAATCAAGAAAGTGCCTGTACACCTTGGATCTTACTCGGGCCATTGGAAGCAACGGACGACCGGCTGAAGGCTGTCGACAATTCCCTCAATCTGCTTACGAGCTGCAAATCAATCCACACCCGGAAATACAAATACGAGACGGCCACTTCCACCTCCCCCCTCCTCTCCGGTCACCTTCGCTCCTTCTTTCTCCCCTTCCCGTTGATTCCTCAACTCGATTATCAAGGTATGTAACTTGGGGTTTCCTTGAAAGAATGTTGTGCCCCTCCCACTGTGTGTTTGTGTCTGTGCTTCCAGCGTCTATCGGGTTATCCATCTTGTGAACCCCGCGAGTGCAAGCGCGTTCGAGTTCTCCCGAAAGTCACAGTCGATGGTCAACAAGATTTGGTGCACTGCTGTACTTGTACGGCGTCAGCTGGACTCTGTCTGCAGTATATTGTGTTCCATGCGGCGGCGGTGGCAGCGATTCAATCTGCGTTCCCACGCGGGTCGCACAGCCTTTCGCAGAGATATGTCATTTTCGTCATTCTTTCCAATGTAATAAGCTTGTTGCGAAGCTTATTCCTTGCACCCCCAACACTTCCGTCTTCCCACTTAGTAAAAGCAGGAAAGGCAGAAAGGATGGGATGCTCCTGGTTGAGCCGATCTTTTACTAAGCTGCAAGCAACCCCTTGGCTTTGGCAAAACTGCGTCTCCCACGTTTGTCCTGAACTTTCCTTGCAAACACCTTCGTTCTCTGTTTTCTACACGAAACTCAAGGGAGGCCGAGCAGTCCTGCTAACATCGAGCAGGCATTTTCCTAGCATAATCACCGACAATGGCATCCCACAAGCGCAAGCAGTCGATCGCCGTGAGCGCTCTCGACCACATCAACATCACTAACAAGCTTGAATGGCTCGCCTCCCTCGACACGGCCTATTCCCCTGAGCATAACTATCGCAGATCCTCCATAATCTGCACAATCGGTCCCAAGACCAACTCCGTCGAGGCCATCAACAAGCTGCGCTCTGCCGGTCTCAATGTCGTTCGCATGAACTTCTCCCACGGCTCCTATGGTACATACTCCCCGGATCCCGCTTCCTCGAGGCCTATATGAAGGTGCTCCACAGCCCGGAGTCTTGCGCTCGTTGCTAACCCTGCACCTGTAGAGTACCACCAGTCTGTCATCAACAATGCTCGCGCGGCCGAGGAGGCCCAGCCTGGCCGCCCTGTTGCCATCGCCCTGGACACCAAGGGACCTGAGATCCGAACTGGAAACACCAAGGGAGATGCCGACCTGCCCATCTCCGCCGGCTCCATCATCAACATCACCACCGATGAGCAATATGCTACGGCTTGCGACACCGAGAACATGTGAGCCTTCTTTCAGGGCAAGCTCTGCGCTCAACATTTATCCTAACAATGCTTGCTCTCTAGGTATGTCGATTACAAGAACATCACAAAGGTCATTGCGCCCGGCCGTATCGTCTATGTCGATGACGGCATCCTCGCATTCGAGGTCCTCGAGATTGTCGACGAGAAGACGGTCAAGGCCAAGGCCCTGAACAACGGCTTCATCAGCTCCCGAAAGGGCGTCAACCTGCCCAATACCGATGTCGATCTGCCTGCCCTGTCCGAGAAGGACAAGGCCGACCTGAGGTTTGGTGTTAAGAACAAGGTTGACATGGTGTTCGCCTCTTTCATCCGCCGTGGCCAGGACATCAAGGACATCCGTGAGGTTCTCGGCGAGGAGGGCAAGCACATCCAGATCATTGCCAAGATCGAGAACCGACAGGGTCTCAACAACTTCCGCGAGATCCTCCGCGAGACCGACGGTGTCATGGTTGCTCGTGGTGATCTGGGTATCGAGATCCCCGCTGCCGAGGTGTTTGCTGCGCAGAAGAAGCTTATTGCTATGTGCAACATGGCCGGCAAGCCTGTCATCTGTGCCACCCAAATGGTGCGTTGTTCTGCCGTGAAACCATTCCACTTGGCCGTCCAAATATGCTGACTCCTCGTCCTCTTTTAGCTTGAAAGCATGATCAAGAACCCTCGCCCCACCCGTGCTGAGGTTTCTGATGTCGGCAATGCCATCACAGATGGTGCTGACTGTGTCATGTTGTCTGTAAGTTGTCACCCGACGTATTATACATGACCCGTTTCTAATGTCGAGTTTGATAGGGCGAGACTGCCAAGGGTGATTACCCTGTGAAGGCTGTGACGGAGATGCACGAGGCTTGCATCAAGGCCGAGAACAGCATCTCCTACGTCACCCACTTTGAGGAGTTGTGTGCCCTGGTGAAGCGTCCCGTCTCGGTGGTCGAGTCTGTGGCCATGGCCGCTGTCCGCGCCTCTCTCGACCTCAATGCCGGCGGTATCATCGTCCTCTCTACCTCGGGCGATTCGGCTAGACTGCTCAGCAAGTATCGACCTGTATGCCCCATCTTTATGGTCACCCGTAGCCCCATTGCCAGCCGGTACTCTCATCTGTACCGTGGCGTGTACCCCTTCCTATTCCCCGAGAAGAAGCCGGACTTCGACAAGGTCAACTGGCAGGAGGATGTGGACCGCCGCATCAGCTGGGGTGTCAGCCAGGCGCTCAAGCTCAACGTCATCGCTCTCGGAGCCACAGTCGTAGTTGTGCAGGGCTGGAGAGGTGGCATGGGTCACACCAACACCATCCGTGTCGTTAAGGCCGACCCCTCGCACCTCGGCATTGGCCAGCTCGAGTAGGACTGAGCGACCTATAGTAGGAGGTGGTGATGATTAACGTGGAGAGCGAATGACAAAATGACAAAGGCCGGGACCAGGGGTAAATAGAGTTTTCTTTTTTCTTTTCGGGTTAATTAATACCAGGTATAGACCGATGATGCAACCCAATGAACACAATGTGTCTTGCTCATTGTCTCCTCGTGCCTTGCCTAGTCCCCCCTTGCAGTACCTATAACGACTTAGAGTCGAGCAGTTGAAACACCTACGTTGCAATTGCTGTTCTACAACCATGCCGCAGGCCTACTGTAACTCAGTCCACCATCTGTCTGTCTATTCTACCGTGACGTCCTTTGCTAAGAGGTAGAATTGAGTAAGTCCCAACAGGTCGTCCAACAACCCCTGAATATTACCCCTAAGGTTAGCAAATCTACATTATATCCAAACAGAACTTGTAGGAAGATTAACTGCAGGTATGCTATGCTAAGCCATGTCATCAAAACCCTTAGAGGCGAAGATTTCGTAGTCTAACTTGGTAGTCTATAACTTCCTGTTTTAACTCTTCTATCGCTTTTACCTCAACTGAGAGTTGAGGAAAGTACATACTCTTGTTGGCTTGTAAAACATGATAAGGAAAAAGACAATAAGAAAGAAAAGCCCGAAACAAAAGTAAAGCCCGAAACAAAAGTAAAGCCCGAAACAAAAGTAAAGCCCGAAACAAAAGTAAAGCCTGACCGAGAAACATGGAGATGCCCGCTTCAGTACACAGTCTGAACAGCTCTCCCAGCCAGTTCTGCAACAGGAAACATATGTAAGTATACATAAGTGATCGCCCGCTATCAAAGATAATATCGTATCCTGTACGCATTCATTTCGCTCCTGCTCCAGGCTCGCTATTACTTTGCCACCTGTATATTTCTCCGCCCCCTTTCCCCATGTTTTCTCTCTTATAACCATAACCAGCAAGGGATCCGGTGCACCAGATAGCATCACACGGTTATATCAACCATCCTGACTTAGTCCATCCGCCACATTGAGCTCCCTTTCCCTGGCGAGCAGGAGCTCCTCGATAGCCTTTGTGCCGGAGCCGGGATAGTCGACAAGCAGTTGGATAGGTCGCTCGCCAGCAGCATTTTCCACTCTCGGATCGGCTCCCAGCTGAAGAAGAATGTATAGAGCCTGAGACTTCACAATACCATAAACCGGTTGGCTCTTGCACAATTCGTGCAACGCGGTTGTACCATCATTGGCTTGGGCCTGGACGTTCGCACCAGACCGAACTAAGTCTTGTAACACGTCGATCGTGTACACTCCGGACCTGAAGTATGACATGAGCGGCGTCCTGCCGTCTTCGTCTAGAGCGTTGATAGATATCCCATTCTCTTCTATGAGCCAGAAAATGAGGTTGCGGTTTTCGACATCTAGCTCACATGCAAAGTGTAGTAGCGTCGTTCGCTTTCGGCCATCGTGGGCCCCTAGAAATTGTGGCTGGCTGTAGCCAGGAGCATCGAGCTTTGATATATCGACGTACTCACGAAGCGTTGTCAGAAACAAGATAACATGCTTTGTGATTAAATCGAGGTGCTGTGTGAGGTCTGTCATAGGTGTAGAAGATCTGAGACGGTCGAGTCGAGAGAGGAGGTAGAAAGCCGGGCGACTGTTGCACCATGTGTGCGTTGCCGCCGGGTCGGCGCCGGCTTTCAGCAGTATTTGAAACTCCTCGTTTCCGATGTTGAAAGCAGTCTGCTACGCCGCCTCGTACGCGTCAGGAAGGAAGCGACTGCAAGGATCCAAAAGACAGAAAAACGGGTCATTAGACAGCTCGCCACACAGCATCTGTATTACAGCAGGAAGGTCAAGGACTCGGAATATGGGGGCGCATTGAGCTCCCCGCGACTCGCCAAGGGCCTCGACCCTGGGCTGCCTGTCAGAAAGAAGGTGGGTACTCGTGACTTCTTGTCTGTAGAGAGGTACTCTGTCGGGGTTGGCTCCGGCTTTTAGCAGAGAGCTCAAGATGGCTTTAGACTTGAGCGTCGGGCGAAGTACAGCGTAGTGGATAGGGTACCAGCACGCAGGGCGGACGTCCCTTGGGGTCAACTCGGGGATTTCCAAGTCAGCGCCATGAGCCAGCAACATTTCAACCATCTCTACTCCCTCATGAGCAACTGCGACGCACAGAGGGGTCATGTCCCGTTCGAGCGAGTACAGCAGGTAGTCTTCGCGCAAGCAATTATATCCCAAGTGGCGGTTAATCCAGTTTTGTGTCTGGCCATCCTGGGTCACGAGGCGTAGAAAACCATCGACGTTGTTGTGATAACAGGCGTACCAGAGAGCGTAATCGTCGCCCTGGGACTGTATGTAACGGTACAGCTCGTGCAGAACCACGTCCGCAAGTCTTCGACATGTCTTTGCAAGATTAAGCCAGTCTTGCTTTTCTTCCATGCCGTAAAGGACGGTGAGCAAGATCTCTGGCGGCAGGGTAGTTATGCGAGGAGAGCCATCGGTTGTTGCGCTGCTTAGCTTCTCGTCTACTGGCTCCTCTTGCGCCTCTTGCGCCTCTTGCTCCTCGCCCTGACACCCTGCCTCGTAAGCCGGAACGCGCTCTGACGTTCTGGAACGAGGCATTGCAGATAATAGTAACGGACTTCTTGTGGCCGATAATGAAAGCGCGTTGTGTTCAGGTGTGCTAATGTATGTGTTAATGTGGGCGTTTGTATGTGTAGTAGGGATCAAGCAGCGACATCAAAGAGAGACGGAGAAGAGCGGAGTTCGCTTTTAACTTTTAAAGATTAATCCTACTAAGTACTTCCTCCGGTAGTACCTGCGGAGTAACAGTTCTAAAATCCTACATCGAGGCAAGCAAATGGGCGGCGTATCGGTCCTTCCAGCTCCTCGGCCTGAGTGATGTCGCCCTCGAGGGGGATGGGTGCCTACTAGTCTCAGAGTCATCTTGGGAAGCAAGTCTGGAAAGACCTCACCATCTATCCATGACGCCTTGACACCGCCCGTCAAGAGGGATAGACACATCTTGACGACTTTGGGTACTAGACTACACACCTACATCTCTTGTAGATGGAAGCCTAGACTAGACCTCGACCCGATTTTATCGACCTTTTCTTGCTGTAACAAGTCAGGCATCGCTGCAGTAACCTAGTGGTTTGTCATCTGCACGACTTACAAATGGAAGGAAGCAACCGCAGCTGGTGTAAACAGTCATTACCTAGTTGTACAGGTTCAAACTGCCTCCAAGGGGCTTAACCGAGGGAGATGTATTACCTAATGGGAATGTTAAAGCCGTGAGGAGGTGCAAAAGTGAACAACCAAGTTATGCCCAAACATCCTACATCCCCCCCTTTTCGTATATTTTCACGGCTTCATTTGGTTATCCTAGCACTGTGTATGTTGTAGTTAATCGGGCTAACCTAAATAATAGATACTGGATAGTACAGTTTTAGGCTGGAGAATCTGGGTGTAAAGGGGCCAAGCGGATGCTGGATTATCTGTAGATAGATGTGCGAAGGTCAAACCAATGTCATCTCACTTCTGTATATCAGCCCTTGCATGTACTTTTATATATTTCCATGGCGTAGGTATACTAGACCCCTATGCAAAGAAGCTCATGGAAAGAACAATGGAAGAAGAGAAGAATGAGCAAAGGGGGCTGGCACCACGTGATAAAAAGCCCCGACCCGAGGGTCCAAACCGCCGACCGGTTTCGTATCAACAGGAAATGAATGACCCGACCCGCAATACTATGGATGTTAATATTCCGTACTAGAGAGATAGCCTCTAACACATATATCGACAGATAGATAGGTATGCTGTAGCCTGTATATACCTATTGTATTTGTATTAACCCTGTTACAATTCACAAGAACAACGGTCCGGCAAGCACATCAAACGTTGCCTTACTCTTCTATACGTGTAGGACATATGGAGAAAAGATGGCAGGGCGGAGATGGCCAGGGGAAGCTTACAAAGTACCTAACTACGGAGATAGCTATGGGCATATGTCCGCCTGGTCTGCATCTGGGCGGCACAGACTATGAGCGTGCCCTGACTGCTGTGTCCCTTCATCACGCGAAGAATCTTTCTTCTCTTTTTCTATTCAACGTGGAATCCTGATAATAACAGGTACTTTACAGCAATATGCATGCTGTATTTACACAGTAAGGAGTCAAATAACTTGAAGTTTTGGCTAGTCTAGAATAAAAGACCTGGTAAAATTAGGCGAGTCTACCTTGTTTAGGGGCAGTACCTACTTTTGGGTTAGCTTAAACTGGGGTGAAGCTCCGTCACAATTCTCGGATACCTACTCGATGCGAGAAGGTCAAGCATGCACAACTTACGAGATATGACCCATTGACAGAAGTGGGGTTGAGTTATGCACGGCTTAAAAGGCCTTTCTAAAACACATGCGGTCCACGAACTTGGAATTCCCAACTTTCGGAATTGTCTGCGCCTTTGCATAACTCGGAACTCCCACCCCCTGGGAATGGACTTTTGCATGAACATTGAACACTACAAGGTCGCTTCACGTGTACCTCACGCAGTCAGACCGCCCTCACCGAGACAGCATTCTTGGGCAAACCTGCGTTCCGACGTCCGGGTCAAGGTCAACCTCGACTCTATCTACCCCCATGTTCGAAAAAGTTATGCACCGGGTAATCTGCATTATGATGGTGCGCATACATATATCGGTCGACGCCACAAACCGAACCCGTGCTTTTAGCTCCTTGGCGTTGGACCATCTAGCTTTGACGGTTCAAGAATGGAAATAACGTCTGCCGGCGGCGGCAAGCCAAAGCACACAGCTCGTTTGGCGCCTCCCTATCAAGTGAGACTATCAAGTCTAGGGGGAGTCAGGGACTAGTAGTAGGACGTAGGCATATTATTAGTCAGTTTTTAACACTTCAGACAGGAGGTCTGATTCGGTCCGCGATGGTTTATGAACGAGAGTGATGAATGGGATCATGTGGTTCTGCATCCGGTCTAAGGTTAGTCTACGGTGGGTAGTGAGCTAGAAAAGGATTCCAATTCCCGTTCCCTTCTCCGATCTCGACATGTGCCTAACCTTAAGCCCGGACATGTCACCCGTGGCCTAACCCAGTATATAGGGCGGCATCGTATGCTGTCCATGTATAAAGAAGGCATATTCTCCGAAAATATATTTCTCGCCTAGACCCCTTCCCCTTTATTGACCTTTATTTGATCATATATTCCTTGTCTTACATACATAGACATCATCTCCTCTATTAGCTAATCCTATAATTCCATCATATACACGTACATCGTAACACCTCTTAGGTAAGAGGTAAGTACTTACCTGCATTCGCAGAGGTTGCATTCGGCACTTGTGCATACCAGTTGCTACTACCTCGTCACTCCGATTTCCCTTATTCGATCGCACAGTCAGAGCTACAGTGAGGGGAGGCCTAAACTCATCGGGAAGGTGCGAAGGTCTTTTTCCAAATCGCTTCAAAAGAAAGGGCGATTGAATTCCGGTGTTTTATCTTGCAAGGAATCAGCAAGAAAATGTCGAGCTCTCACTCGACGGCTGTGCCTACGCACAGCGACTTGGACACCGACATGGACGAGAGTCTGCAGCTGGAGAGGAAGCTGACCCAGGCCGCCGACGAGGGCCACGACGCCGATATCCCCTCGAGTGCAGGCTATATCTTGAACGAGGAAGGCGAGCTCAAGAGGCTACGGTCCATCACCCAGAGGAGGCAGAGTTGTGACTTGGAGAGAGCAAGAAAGCCATCCTTGGCGGGTGAGAAGGGCGGCGACGGCGACTCGGCGGAAGACGACGACCGGAACGTTGTCTGGTGGGACGGGGATGACGATCCCGAGAACCCTTATAACTGGTCCACGACGCGCAAGGCCCTCAACTGCGGCTGCGTCAGCTTCCAGACTTTCATATCGCCCTTGGCTTCCTGTAAGTCGATGACGTTACCCAAGGAACTCGAAATTTGATACATGTAACGACAGATGATGCTGACACGTTTTTTTACAGCCATATTCGCCCCCGGCGTGCCCCTCGTCCTCGCCGAGTTCCACTCCAGTTCACCCGAGATCGCCACCTTCGTCGTCTCCGTCTACCTGCTGGGCTTCGCCTTCGGCCCCATCCTGGTCGCACCCTTGTCCGAGATCTACGGGCGCGTGCCCGTCTACCACGTCTGCAATGTCGGCTTCATCGCCTTCTCCGTCGCCTGCGCCCTGGCGCCGACCCTCAACGCGCTCATCGCCTTCCGCTTCCTGGCCGGCGTGTTCGGCGTCGCGCCTGTGACGAACGGCGGCGGCACCGTGGCCGACATGATCCCGCAAAAGAACCGCGCCGTCGTGCTGTCCATCTTCAGCATCGGCCCCTTGCTCGGCCCCATCGTCGGTCCCATCGCGGGCGGCTTTCTATCCGAGTCGGCCGGCTGGCGCTGGAACTTCTGGCTCCTGGCCATCATCAGCGGCGTCGTCACGGTGCTCATGCTGGTCGTCATGCGCGAGAGCTACGCGCCCGTGATCCTGCAGCGCAAGGCCGAGCGGCTGCGTAAGGAGACGGGCAACCCGCTGCTGCGGTCGCGGCTCGACATCGGCCTCTCGCCGCGCGACTACTTCACCCGCAGCGCCGTCCGCCCGGCCAAGATGTTCCTCTTCTCGCCCATCATCAACATCACGGCCTTCTACACGGCCCTCACGTACGGCTACCTCTACCTCATGTTCACCACCATGACGGCCGTCTTCCAGGGCCAGTACGGCTTCTCGACCTCGCTCGTCGGCCTCGCCTTCCTGGGCCTGGGCGTCGGCAGCTTCGTCGGCGTCATCCTCTACAGCGCCACGTCGGACCGGTACATCGCGCGCAAGGCGGCCGAGGCCGACCGCATCGCCGAGGAGACGGGGACGGAGAAGCAGGGCATGAAGCCCGAGTACCGCCTGCCCCTGTTGCCCCTCGGCTCGGCCTGCATCCCCGCCGGCCTGTTCCTCTACGGCTGGTCGGCGCAGTACAAGGTGCACTGGATCGTGCCCATCATCGGCACGGGCCTTTGCGGCGTCGGCAACATCCTCGTCTTCTTCTGCATCCAGACGTACCTCGTCGACGCCTTCACCGTCTACGCCGCCTCGGCCATCGCGTCCAACACCATCATCCGCTCCGTCGTCGGCGGCGTGCTCCCGCTCGCGGGCCTCCGCCTCTTCGAAAAGCTCGGCTACGGCTGGGGCAACAGCCTGCTGGGATTCATCGCCATCGCGTTTCTCCCCATCGCATTCATCATTCGAAGGTATGGAGAGAGGTTGCGGAAGAGGTACGAGATTAAGAATCTGTAGGGGGTTATAAAACTGAGACATTTTATATACTTTCTAATAAGCATTTGCATGGGGAGGGTACTTGTGCATAGTTTCGAAGACAGATAAGCGTAAAATTTCATATTTTCAAAACTCAAGCTTCTTTGTTTATGCATACTTATGTAACATGTCATGTAAGCGGGGTGAAAGAAAGTAAGGGAGGATCTCAACCTCTCTCCCAAAGGACTTGGCCGCGTCGACATATGAAGCATCTCTCATTTTTGAACTTGGAGACTTTACAAAAGAGTAGTAAGTACAGCAGTATGTGCATCGGTTTCACCACAAAACAAAATCATGTAATGTTACCGACCCGAAGGATTGGTATTTTCTAGTGCGAGTTATCCACATGGATGGTAACACTCTTGTTGGAAACAGACAGAGTCTTCGTTTGCCATTTATAGGTAGTTTACAACAAGCATGAGAACAAGCATGAGGAAGATGGGTACCGGGGGGGGGGGGGGGGGGGGGTGGCGGGGGGGGGGGGGGGACCCGCCGGGGGGTTGGGGGGGTTTTGTGGGGAGCATGCGCTGGGGGGGCGGGGGCGCGGGGGGGTGTGTGGGGAC